>JBAMAX010002709.1:0-188033 GCA_037043745.1 Chymomyza amoena | reverse complement strand
ACTAAACTGAACTAAACTGAACTAAACTGAACTAAACTGAACTAAACTGAACTAAACTGAACTAAACTGAACTAAACTGAACTAAACTGAACTAAACTGAACTAAACTGAACTAAACTGAACTAAACTGAACTAAACTGAACTAAACTGAACTAAACTGAACTAAACTGAACTAAACTGAACTAAACTGAACTAAACTGAACTAAACTGAACTAAACTGAACTAAACTGAACTAAACTGAACTAAACTGAACTAAACTGAACTAAACTGAACTAAACTGAACTAAACTGAACTAAACTGAACTAAACTGAACTAAACTGAACTAAACTGAACTAAACTGAACTAAACTGAACTAAACTGAACTAAACTGAACTAAACTGAACTAAAATGAACTAAACTGAACTAAACTGAACTAAACTGACCTAGACTGATCCTTTAAAGAAAATCCCCCTCGTAAACCTCCTCCACTGACAAGCACCGTAGTAAAATTGAAAAAAAAACCGAGAAAAATGCATGCAAATATATATTTATAGGAATGACCATTAAGTGTGTATGCGTGTGTGTATCTGTGTGCGTATATCGGTATGTGTCTGTGTGTGTATCTGTGTGTGCAGGGTGCCATGCATAAATTTGTAACTTGACCGCTTTTAAGTTGCATAAATTCTCGAATCCAAAGTGTCAACAGCACGAAATGCTGTTGCTGATTGTTGTTGGTGCTCCCTCCAATGGTGTTGGTGTCTGGATTCAGGATTCTCTACCCAGCTGGCCATGTGTTGATGATAAGCTTTATGCGTTCGCTGCTTGATGTCGCATTGTTGTAATGCAACAACATGCAGAAACAACAATAGGAAACGAGCATTGTGTTGGTTGCAAGAAAGATGGCCGCTTTGATCCGCGTGGATATCTGGCCACACTGAACACTGCAGCATCAGCGGCCCCAGCGCAAAAACAAAAACCAAAAAAAAAATGGTGTGGATTATGCGACAACTGCAATGGCCGCCAGTGTCAACAGTCTGCGGCGCCATTTTGTATAGAAAATAGTGTGATGAGGGGGAATGTTCCAGCATCAACATTTTTTCAGTTAGTCTGCGTTTAGTTGTTGACCCTTTGCCACGTTTGTCAAAGCCCCAGTCCGACTTGTCAGACCCCAAGCGCCTCTCGTTGGACAGTTTCTAAAATGTTGTCTGTCGACTTTTTGCAGCAGACAGTCGTTTTAGCGGGTCCGACCGTCAGTCATCCTTGCTACATGCATTTGATGTGCGTTACCCTTCTGTTTATAATTTTTTTTTGAAGTTCCGGCTTGTGTTAGCCTTGAAAATGGTCGCATATGGCGGCGGGTCCGCCATGTCAATGGACTTGCTTTATGAGCCAATTGCTGTAGTCTCTGGACATTTGTTTCTAACTAGTTGCTGTGTGTGTTAAAATAGGAAAAAATGGTAAAATTCATAGAGACCCATATATACGAGTACATATGCCCGAGTTATAATAGTACATAGGAAAAGACACGAAAAATGAACATACGACTCCCTGACGATTCCTTCCCAGCACTGACAGTCTAAATTATAACAATTGTCGACTTTAAAGTTAATTTTCAATGGAATTTTCAGTCTTATAAAAACCATTACATTCCTTTCTACTCCTTCTTTAAAAACTATTCCTAGAGCACAATCTTTCAAGTTTTTTAACAACTTAAAACCTTTTATCACATTTCCTTTCCTAGTTTCCTTTGTCCAGCTGCTGGGACACCGCAAAAGCTCTTACCTGTAGCTCAAACAAAGAAATGAAATGTTAATAGTAACTAGGCCAAAAGCAGCATCCTGACAGACGGTTACCCATTCTAACCTCCGTTCCTTCTGCCAACTTAAAAACAGTTTATCCAAACCCCAAAAAAGCACTACTTGCTACATTGATGAAAAACTGCTCCTAAGTGCCTTGAGCTCATTATATAATAAATTTTCAGCTTATTTGCACAGTTTTGGGGTTGTCTACCTTTTTTTTGGGGAAACAATGTCCTAAAGTAGTTAATGGAATTTTGTAATAAATTTTAAAATGAGTTTGTTAGAACTGCAGACTTTTTAACAGCTCATTGCAATTGAAAGCCAAGAGCAGGAATCAGCTGCCGTGCAACAATTACAGCAAGTGTCAAGTGCCAAATGTGCAACAACAACAGCAACAACAAGAATAAAAGTTGCAGTTGCAACAACTCCAAAAAACATCATTCGCTGCAGTTGCTGTTGACTCTTCAACAAATGTCGTCTGGATTCTGCCGCCGGAAGCACAAAGTTCCAGGCAGTCAGTCCTGGGTACTGGGAGGTAGTTCTTGGAGAGGCGTCAACGGAAACAGCAACGCAGTAAAAGTCGCACTACTTCTGCGGTTGTCAGTTGTTTTAACAGCTAAGCTGAGTTGTTGCAGGCTGTGGGGGTTGACTGTGGCAACTTAGTGGGAGGCTGTTGTTAGTAAGAGGTTGGGCTGGGTTGAGTTCCGGGTGGGATTGCCGAGGAAATGTGTTGTCAATTTACGCCCAGGCGTTGGTGCATGCTTTTAACTTGCGTCTTCAATTTGATTTGCACTTTAAGTTTTGTCAATGCAGTTTGTAATTGTCGGTGGGCGAAAGTCCCTTAAATGGGAAAGAAATGGGATTTCCAAAAAATGTTTTGAAAGAGCATATGACAGAGCTTATGTTGAGGGAAGTTTTAAGCAGGACGCATTCTAAAAACTTGCTTGTCGGGATGCCGTCACGACTACTTCAATATCTGCGTCGAAGCTGCATTGGTATCCCTTGAGGTTCCACTTAATACGAGGAAAGAGGAAAACTCCTTCTGTTCCAAAACACACTTATAAATCGATTCACTAGTCTACGCCTTCTGAAATTGGATTTCTCTTCTTCGAGGGAGGTTGATCGGGTCATAATTGGTCAAGAAATAGCCGTAACGGCGACTCCAACATATTCGACGAAGCTGCATCAGTATTCTTAAACCAAGGAAAGAGGAAAAAATTGAATCCTTGTGACACACACATCACTTATAAATCGCGGAACACTGCCTTGTGAAACCTGAAGTTCCTGTCATCGAGGGAGCTGAATTGGTTTCTCTTTAAGATCCCAATTGGGCCGAGAAAATGTTGAGCTGGAAAAGAGAAAAAAATGGCATCCTTCCGTATTCGACGGAGCTGCATCGTTATACCTCGATGTGCCGATTAAGCCGAGGAAAGAGGAAAAAATGGAATCCTTGTGACCGACACATCACTTATAAATCGAGGAACACTGCCTTCTGAAAACTGACTTTTCTATTATCGAGGGAGCTGAATCGGTTTCTATTTATATCCCAATGGGGTCGAGGAAATGTTGAGCCGGAAAAGAGAAAAATGGCATCCCTCCGTTCCGAAACACACTTATTAATCGATTCCCACGGCACCTGCACCTTCTGAAATTAGCTTTTCCCTTCTTCGAGGGAGCTGAATCGGTTTCTCTTGAGGTTCTAATTGGCTTGAGGAAAACGAAATCAATGGCATATTTTTATTCCTTTTCCGCCTTCTGGAACTAGCATTCAGAGATGCCGTCACTGTCCCTTCAAAGTCATCGGCGGAGCTGCCTTGGTTTTTTTATGATATTCATCTTAAGTTGAGGAAAGAAGTCAATGAATTGCCGGACATGGCAACCCAGTACTTGGCCAGAAACTTCCTCACTTTAAGCATTCTATGGCACAAGCTTGGCACACATCTATAGCATGGCCAAACCTTCGATAGTAATATTTTAAACGCAACGATACCAATTCTTAAAAACGTTTGACCGCCGCTAAGAGTCCAGGAACGCATTGACTTTAGCCATATTTTTATCAACCCTTGAAGTTTTCAGGCGACTGTCTCGCTACGGCCAGCTAAAACCGGTACGCCTAGCTACTACTCCTACACTGAGGAGCGGCTCATGACAGCCTTTTCGTAGACGGCCTTAATCATTTCGATGGCGATATTCTAGACCATGATTAAGTAGTTATTAGCATAGCGCTGCTCAACATTTTTCTCCATTTTGTACCCTTCTTTACAGAGGTTCCCGGAAGTCGAAATGCTCGCTCTTTGTTTATTTGGAGCAGCCTAGAAGGCGCTTCAACTACTGGAAACGGTAGAGCATCTCCTGTGAGGATGCGTGGGACTATGCACTGAACACACTGGGTTCCGAACTGATTGGGAATGATACTGAATCAGCACAAATCAGAATAATTAAGATTGATTTTTTTATTCAATCGAAAGGATGGTTCAGAGAGGATCCAGGGGAGTAGAGATTAGACCAACTGGCATCACAGCGGACCTTTTGTAGGCCTAGAATTGTCATAAGACAACCATTCCTACCTACCTGCCTATGTTATTGTCCCGCTTGCTCTACTATTGTGTGCTCATACATAAGAGAAGAAAAGAAGAGTCGTGCTGGACGCAGATGCCGGCTATCACCGACGGAGAAGGCCCCCGTAGTAAGGAGCAAATAGTGCATGCATTAGCTACCTACGGAGCATAATACGCTGGACTTTCAAGATGAAGAAGAGTGTAAAAAAATCACTGTGAACTAGTTCAGATCTTAAATTACCTGTATGGGCCACATTTCACTTGGCCCTCTCAGCTTCCCACTTAAGTTATGTCAATTACAGCTGCCTTAAAGAAGTTGCACGAAATTTTCTCTTTTTGCTTAAACAATCTGTAAGACGTTCAAGTTCCTTAGCCATCCATAATAAGAACAAAAAAATAATGTCGTGTAGCTTGATTTAATAGCACAACCCAGGCACTAATTCATTTTAATGTTCCATGTTTTCGAGTTTTTAACTACGTGTTCCCCACAGATAACCAAAATATATGTTCCAAACAAACCACATCGCGCCTAAATACATATTTTATAAAATTTATACACCGGCCTACCTATGCATATAATATATGTGCTTCAAAAACAGCCGGGTCTTGAGATAACTCCAGCCGTGTCCGGCGCTGACAGCACGTGAGCTGTCACAAAGCAATCCTGAGCCAGCTGACCGACCAGATGCATACGACAGTATTACAAAGGGTGTCAGAGAGAAATATAGTGCTCCATGACATTAGGCGTACTGACTATGCAAAAAAAAATAAAAATCATAACGGTGCTAAAAGCACACACACATGTACATATATGTATATAGAAACATATACACACGCACACACACTTAGACATGCAGAAGAAAGCGCATCAATCACATAAGAATTATGTTGGGGTAAACAAAAACATTTGTCATGAATGAAGCGGGAGACGCATAGCAGACAATGCCAAAAACAACAACAACAACACACCAATATGGAGGACAACATGCAGAGTTGCCCTGGAAGTGCCAACGGATTAAGGACATTAGCTTGAAAAGCTGTATGGCAACCCTGTCAACTGGCTGGCCCAAGCTGGTCAAAAGTTTAGACGCCATACCAGTCCATACATATATAAAAAAAACCAACGCACATAAATCTGACCAAGTTGGTGTATGCCAAAGGTGTACAAGTATGTGTGTGCGTGTGTTTGTATATACGTATATTGCATATGTATATGAGAATATGTGCATGTGTGCGTAATGCCGCTGTTGTGAAGCTGTTGAGTAATTGCACACATTTAAAATTCTTTTCACACTTTATGCCAGGCCAAGCAAAAATTCAGCAGAGTTGCCAGGCGTAAAGAAATACCGAAACAGAGTTACACTCTAAGGAAATTTTAAATAAAATCTGCAAAATTTAAATTGTCTTTTAAAGAATTTCGAAAGACGGAAACAGTGTTGGTAAACGTAAAATATGCGTATCTGTACTTACCCAAAAGCAGTGAAAGGCTAAAAAATAAAAAAAAAATTTTATTTTATAAATTTAAAAATAATTGGAATAAATAATAAATTAATTTAACATAAAAAAATAGTTTCACTTAATCCTGAAAGTTTTTATGACAATGCTGTGGTTAAAAGAATTTCAATTTTTGTATTTTTGAAAAAATTTATAGAAAAAAGATAAAAATTTTGCTTCTAAAAATTAAAAAAAAATTTGTATAAATTTAAAAATATTTCCTAGTAATAATAAAGGAATTTAACATAAAAAAAAATGTTGCATTTAATCTTGAAAGTTTTTATAAAATACCTGGAAAAATGTTTTTTAATTTTTAAAAAAATGTATGAATAAAGGAGAAAATTTTTCTTCTCCAATTTAATTTTCAAGAATTCCCAGATTTTATTTAAAACCAAGATACTACTCTATACTAAGATATAGAAAAAATATAAAAATGTTGCTTCTAAAAATAAAAAAATAAAAATTTGTGTAAATTTAAAAGTATTTCCTATTAATAATGAATGAATTTAACATAATAAAATTGTTTCATTTAATCTTGAAAGTTATCTCAAATAGGTGCCTAAATTTTTAAAAAAAATTTAAAAAAGGGAACATTTTTCTTTTCAAATTTAATTTGCGAGAGCTCCCAGATTTTATATAAAGCCAGGATACTCTTTTACCCAATTTATGCTCAGGGCGCTTAGAAAAAGGCTCACAGAGAGCACAAATGGGAACTTTTTGGCTGCTTTTTGAAATTGAAGTTTGGGGTCAACACACGGCCATTTTTCATCAACTATTTATGCATAATTTCACAAAGTGCACACGTGTTAATGAATAAATACATATATATCTATGTTTATGCTTATGTATGCGTCTAGCCCAAAGTGTTGCCTATCCCTAGGCGCCTTTAAAATTGCCCCATTTTGATACGAAAACACCGTCAACTAAATGCTACCAAACTTAAACGCCATTATTAAATTTTATGCATTTTGCTGCAAGTAAGTAATTTACCATATGCCACGCCCAGCTGCCCCCCCGCCTCAAAAAATATTTAGCAACAAATTTTATAGCACTGGCTGCTATGCCAAAGCACAAAAATTTGCATATAAATGAGTTTGGCCCAAAGGCAACGTATCGAAACTAAATATTTACCATGTGTGCAACCCGATTTACCGGGCGCTGGCGGGGGCGGGCGTCAAGAAACCAGTCTCGGGAGTCAACCAACTCAGTTAGTCGGCCGGCAGCTTATTTTTACAACTTATGCAACACTGCACACATGTACGCAAATATTGTGCAAGACTCGATACTTACTTAGATACTCACACAGCAACAGACTCCCCAATACTTGCAGGCGGTTTAGGAGCACCTTAAACTTAATATGGTTTTTGGAAGTATTTTAAATTTTTATTTTTTTTATTTTGTTAGAGATGTGCAGTTAGGCGATAGTCTTGGCGATACTTAAAGTTATGTGTATGTTAAAAAAATACAGGGTGGGCCAACTGTTGTTATGGCTGTTAAGTACTCATAGTTGCGAAATTCTAAAAGTCAAATAAATATGTAGGTAAATTTAATTAATAATAATTTTAGAGATCTGCAGCTAAGCGATAATTTTGACAGCACTTGATGTAATATGAATGTTGGGAAAATGCAGGGTGGTTCATCGGTTGGTTTGGTTTTTATACACTCATGTAGAAAAATTCAATTTCCGCAACGTCTGAACATTTAAGAATAATTTTAGAGATGTGAATATTGGGAAAATGCAGGGTGGGCCATCGGTGGGTTTGGTTGTTACGCACTCATAATTGGAAATATTTAAAAGTCAATTTTATATGTAGAAAATTTCAATTTCCGTAAAGTGTGAAAATTTAAAAATAATTCTAGAACGTTGAAAAAATAATTATGCCATCGAGCATATAGTATATCGATTGGTAGTCATAGGTGTACTTAAAGCAATCTTGACAAGTGAAGCTAATCAAAAATGTCTTTGAAAATTTTCCAATTTTCCCAATTTTCCAATTTATTAAAATTTTGTTCTGTAAAATATTATTCTATTTTAATTATTTCGTGGGTATTCGTGATACAGCCGTTATGTGATTCGCAGCACTAAATCATAAAAAAAGGAACACCATATTGCATATAATATAACGTTATAGAGCCTATAACCAACCTTCAATCAAGACGCTTCCAACGATATCACATTAATCAAATTATGACCAGTGATTCAGGAGTTACAAGGAAACAGACGAACATATATACTTATAGCTCAAATAACTCCCTACATTTTGCTTCGCCTTGTTCGGGTAATCTTAAATATATTTTATTTAAGGCACATGCAAGATCTTCTGATAGAAATATTAAATTTAAGGTGAATTTATCTCCTACAAAAGTACAGTAAAATATAAAAAAAAATAATATGTAATTATAAAAAAAAATTGCAATCGAATTAAATTTTTTTTTTTATATATAATTAAGTCAAACCAACTAAAATATTTTTAAAATTTGTATAGAATTAAAAAAAAAATTTATATTCGAATAAAAACAATTTATTTCCTACAATATTTTATTTAAATTAAAAAAACTTTATGTATATAAAATATATAAAATATAATTAATTACTAAAAAAAAAAATTTAATTCAAATTAAAAAAAAAACTTTTTCATTTAAATAAAAAAAAAAATGTATATAAAATATTTGTATATATAATTTAATAAGCCCAACTTTAAATATTTATATAATTTTTATATAAATAAAAAACAAAAAAAGGTTTTCATTAAATTAAAAAAATTTCTTTTCATTAAAATTAAAAACAAAAAAATGTATTTAAAATAATTAACCCAGGTTAAAATAACAAAAGATTTCTTTAATCTCAAAGCTTCCTTTATCTTTTATCAAATTCCATCCATTAAATAGATTTTTTTTTTAATGAATACAAAATTTTTTTTAGTGGAATGGGAATTTTAGAATTTTTATTGATAATTTAATCAACCCAACTTCAAATTTTAAGGAATTTTATAAAGTCTGCATGCTTCTCTATCATTTATCCCATTTTATCCCCATTATTCCCATCACGCATCAATATCTCCAACTAAAGTACGCTTCAAGCCAATTTCATTTACGTTTTGCAACACTGATTTCAAACTTTAAGGCAGTACCAACATTTCTTAAATTTATTTACAAAAAATGTACTTAAGAAATGAAAATTATTCTATTGACAATTCTGAGCATATTCAAATATCGCATAAGGCTCGGGCACTTAATGCAACTATTTATTCAAGATTCCATTTCTTTCCTGTTCGTTTTGGCCTTATTTGTTGGCCAAAGTTAAAGTGCAAATGGCCAAAAGCTAAGCCCAGAGGCTGCCTTTAAAGTGGTTTTTTCAATAACAATAATAAAAACAACAACATCTAAAAGTTCAAGAAGAAGCAGAAATATTGCAAGAACAACAATAACAACAGCTACAAAGTGTATGCCAAAATATTTACCAACAAAATAAAAGCAAAATGAAAAACTTGTCAAAGCATAAGCTGAAAGCCAGCTAAATGCTTGCTATTTATGGCTTATATATTCTATAGACATATATATATATATATATACATATATCTATGTACGTATGTGTGCTTCTAATGCTTTAGCAAATTATATAATATAAATGCAGCAGCTGCCAAAAAAACAAAACTCATTGGCAAAAAAAACTTCATAAATGGTTAGAACAAAAACCAAGTCAAGTCAAAACAAAGAGTTAAGTCACAATTTGTGCCAAAAATATGCAAACCTTGTTAAGACATTTAACATTTGGCCAGGCAGCAGGGCGCAGGATGCAGCAGGGAGCAGCATGCAGCTTGTGGCATGTCAGTTGATAGTTCACTGTACCAATGACCCTTTAACACGCAAGCGGCAACCAATAGAGACTGCAACATCAACTTGACATAACTATATAAACGCTGCTTTAGAGCTGCAATATGTGGCATGGGCGGCGAAAAAATTAAAAGAGGGGGGTCAGTGGGAATCATAAAAACAATTTTTTGCAGAAACAATTTTTTTGAAAATTAGCTATGTGTAAAAAAAAGTTGGCCACTCTGACTTACATGACTAACTTAAGGGTGGCCGTAAATACTCGAAAAGAGGAACCTTAGGGCATAGAAAAAAAAAATAAGTTACATTTATTTTTCAAGTAAAGTCAGGAAAACAAATTAAAGACAAACAAAATTTTAAAAATTAAAATTAAATATTGGTTACTTAAATTTTTTCATGGACTAAATAAAAATAATCAAATATTATTCAGGAACTGCAAATAAACGCATAAAAAAATCACCCAAAACTTCATTTTTAGCTATACAAAAAAAGATTTCTCAAAGCAATTAAAAAATATTTTTTTTTCTTGAAATAGGAACATAGAAAAAAAAAAAATGCGAATAAAAATTATTTTTCAAGTAAATTCAAGAAAATATTTTAATAAGAAATTAATTAACTTTGTAAATATTTAAATATGATTTTCTTAAATTTAAATTTTATCGAGCACTGAAAAAAAATATTAATATATTATTCAGGGATTGCACAATAGCATAAAAAATTCAACCTAGATTTCACTTTAAGTTTAAAAAAAAAAGATCAACTCAGATCAATTCAAAAATATATTTTTTCGCGAAAATTAAAATTAAATTTTCAAGTAAAACCAAGATAAAATTTTAAATTCAAAATTAAAAAAAAAAAAAAGATTTTTAAAATAAGGTCAACAAAATTGTTTTTTTTTTATTTATTTAAATATTATTTGCTTAAATTTAAATTTTATCAATCATATTCAGGGATTGCATAAAAAAAATCGTTCGTTTAAATTATTTTTCAAGTAAAATCACGAAATCATTTTTACATAAATATTAAAAATAAAATGTTTTAAAAATACCAACAAAATCGTTTTTTAAATATTTAAGAATTTTTTGCTGAAATTTAAATTTTATCAAGCATTATAAATATTATTCAAATATGATTCAGGGACTGCACAAAAAAATCGTCCAAAATTACCCAAAACTTAACTTTTAGCTTTAAAAGAAATAGTTTTTTCAAACAATTAAAAAATATATAAAAATATCATTTCAAAACCTGATTATTTTTATATATGTTTTCTTAAATTTTAAGTTTTATCATTCATTAAAAAAAAAAATAAAAGTTGTTTAAAAAAAATGTTATATTATCATGAATTTTTTTTTAAATAAGTTGTCTTAAATTTGAAGTTTTATCATTTATTGATAAAAAATAATCCAAATGTAATTTGAAAAAATAATTTAAAAATATAAGTATTATTATTTTTTTAATATTTAAATTCAATGTTTTAAATTTTAAGTATTATCATTTATTAAAAAAAAAATTTCGGAACATGATTACTTGGTATGAATTGTAACAGGGAGGTGTGTATTTTTCTCCGATATCAAAGTGTTCTAAGGGAACCACAAAAATATCAAGAATATTTTTGTACGAATATTTAAATATGTTATTTTAAATTTTAAGTTTTATCATCTATTAAATAAAAAATCAGAACATGATTACTTGGTATGAATGTAGCACGGATATGGGGAGTTTCCTCCGATTTCAAAGTATTCTTGGAAATAAACAAAAAATATATATATAGTTTTAAACGTTTTTTTGGTAGAGTTGAAAAAAATCTGAATATTTTTTAATTTTTTATAATTGATTATCTCATTTTTAATGCTCGTAATAGTTACCACACTTTTCTCTTGACTTAAATTAAAATAATTAAAAATTTTGCGAACCCCCTCACAAAACTAACCAACTACGCCCATGGCGCAAGCCCCAAAAACCTTTTGCGTTCATTTGCTGGCGACTAAAGGAACGTTATGAAAGCACCAAATTGAGGGTTAAGACAGAGGGGAAGAGTCAACGGTGAGACTTTGTAGGGTTGGGAGGGAGGGCAACGTCGACGAGTCGCACTTTTTGCACTGCGTTGATTTCCTTTGCTGTATGTTAAAGTGCAACTTGAGGCACACTCAAGTATGTGTTTGTGTTTGTGTATGTATTTGCGCCACTGTGCACAGTGTGTCGACTGGCAGGCAAGTGGTTAGAAAACTAAACTGTTGCCATGTGACAAGTGCCGGCTTGACGAGAACTACATGGCACAAAAACAACAGCAGGAGCTGGCTGAGATGGCGTTGGCGATGTTGTTGTTGTTGCCACTCAGTGTTGCAGTGCGCACTTTGCAACAAACAACAAAAATGAGGTAACCAAAGAGCTGACGCACCTGCTGCACCGGCTGGCTGCAAACGTTGCAAGCTTAGAGGAGTTCTTGTTTTTGTTTTTAGTTAAAAACTCAAGTGAGCACTCGAAATTGCCACAAAAGGCAAGTCGTGCCACGCCCCCCCTGTTGCACCCAAAAACATTTTAGCACTCAAGTAATGAGTCGCCACGCCAAAGTGCAGTCAGAAGGGTTAAATGTAAGCGTTTAATATGCACTACAATGTCTATTGAACCCTGACGACGAGGTTAAAGGTGAACCTTTGACAACTTCTATGCACTTGCCAACACTGGAACAAAATACTCTTCAACACACAATGCGAAGAAATCATTTAACACCAAAATCGGATTATGAAGCTCATACGGCAAGTCAATAAATAACACCAAAGTCGAAGAAGCAGCGAGAAAAAAGCAGCGATAAAGCAGCATATCAAAGCAGCTAAAGAAGACGACGAAGAAGAAGAAGCTAACTGTCAATTGTGTGCCCAAGAAGAAGAAGAAGCAGCAGGAGGAGCAGCAGCATCAGGGACAGTCTGCTTGGTCTAGAGAAGAAGCAACAATTGAAATCATTTGAAACCTTTCAAATGTCACACAAAAGAAATTGATTTCATTCTTGCAGTCGACTCTAAGACCCGATGCCATGAGATTTGATTTAAATTTATACGATTTTCTGCTGGACAGTCACTGCAGCTAGGCAGGATGTGCGCAGGGGTTAGCCAAGGAGGAGGCAAACATAGTTAGAAGGACAGAGTGCAAGTTGGACTTTGGCACTAGAAAAAATATGCAAAGAAAAAAGAAGATACGACAAGGCCGAAAGGAAAATATATTCAATTAAGTGAGGCGCACAAGTAAACTGAATAGAATTTGAATGGTTTATATTAAATCCTAAAATATGCAATATTTAAGTCCTGGCGTATTGGCTGCAAAGGACAAATTCATATGCAGTTTATTGGGACTTTCAAAGGGCAGCGAACTTTTATTTCTTCGTTTAGATAAACAATTTGGAAAAAGAATTTACAACGACCGGGTATGATCAGTCTTTGCCTTTTCAGTACATTGGGAATGAGTGGACAAAGTCGGGGAGTTGCCCTTTCTTTTAAATTGTAACGAGCCTAACTTCTGACCGAACCCAAATTCGTGAGGAACAAATATATCCTGCGGCTTATCCATTTAAAACTATACAACTGGCACTAACATATGAAAAGAAGGCCCAATGCTTTGGAATAATTTTGACTTAACCCACTGCGCATATTTGTTCCAAGAGTATCCAAGTTCTATTCTCACCATTTGCATATTCCGAAAGCAAGCCCTGTATATTTTATACTGCAAGTTCTTATTTCGATTTCTGAAGAAAATTTCACATATGAAAAAATTTTAATACAGAAAGACTAAAACCAGGATATACCGTATCATCTTTTACTTCCTTTAATACATTGCAGATCTAGGTAAGATTTTAGCTAAATATAAAAAAACCGAAGGCGAAATGTCAGTATGCTTCTTTATATTCGAATGCATCTTGTCGGATTTTAGTCATATCTCGGCAGTTCTAAATCAAATCTTGGCAGATCTGAATTCGATTTTGGCGGCTCTTAAGAAGATTTCGACAGATCTCAAGTCAAATCTGAAATTCTAATATTACGAAAGAATCTTCCAGCTGCATCTGCCCTGTTAGATTGGATTGAAACTCTATTGCTAGAGGTTAAAGACCGGGATCCATATATTAATATTCTCTGCCATTTTCGGATGTCTCTCATCACTAACATGACTTCTGGCACCTTGCAGATCCCAGCTAAATAATATTACGAAAGGAGAAACCTCAGAATGTTTAAGCTATATCTTGGAAGATTTTGGCAGCTCTAAGTCAATTCTTGCAGACCTAAGTCAAATATTGATCTAATTAGTTTTTGAAGGGTCTTATCCAGATTTTGACGATCTCAAGTCAAATCTATAAATCTAATATTAGATTAGATTGAAATTCGATTAAACGAGTTTGAAAACCAGGATATATCAACTACATCTGTCATTTTTGGATGGATATCATCTTTAACCAGCTTTCTGGCGAAAATCCCTTGATCCCATATCTTAGATAATTTACGGATTTAATTTATCTTGAAAAATTTGAGACAGATCGCGGAAGATCTAAGTCAATTCTTTAAAATCTAAGTTCGATTTTAAAGAATCTTAGACAGATTTTGACGATCTCAAGACAAATCTAAAAATGTGATACTGCGCAAGGAGGAACCTTAAAATATTCTAACTGCATGCGGCTTGTTAAATTGGATTGGAAATCTATTACAGGAGAGTGAAGATTAGGACATATGAATAGGTCAGTCAATTTCAGATGATTATCATCTATAAGTTACTTTCTTACAAAAATGTATCAAATCTTAGTTAAATAATATTACGCAAGGGAAAACTTCAGCATGTCTTTATATCTGATAGTGTCTTGGAAGATTTAATAGAGATCTCGGACGATATTTGGTGATATTTTATTTGCATTCCGTTGAGATTATCTTGAAGATCTGAGCTCGATTTTGAGAGGTCTTGGAAAATCTTAGAAGATCTTGGTATACTTTAGTCAAATGTCGGCAGATTATAGTCAGATCTCGAAAGATCTGAGCAAGATCTTTGAATTTTAAGCCAAAAAATAAATATGCCTTTGAATTTTTATGATACTAATTATTAGTCAGATTTGGTCGTTGCAATTATTACAACTAGAATTATGAATTCAGGCTCAAGTTAAACTTAAAAAACTTGAACTTTTGCAAGTTTAGAAATTCTTCGCTAGAGGGAGCTTAATATAGTATTTTCAAATATATGTAGTTAGTTTTAAAAATCAATCGCTAGAGGCAGATAAAAAGATTAGGATCTACCCAGTCAAAATTTTTCGGCAGAGGGAGCCACTAATAAAATTGATGCTAAATGGAAAAAAGCGTACATTAATTATGTAGAGATTAATTTTTTACATTTTTTTATTAGAAATTCATTTTTGTTTTAAATATTTCGTTATTATTATTATTGTAATTTTTTTTTTTTTTTGGACATAAATTTTTTGTTAGCAATCAACCGATGTATAAGGTTAGTTCAAATTTTAAACTCCTAACTTAAAACTCTTTTTAATCCGTTTTCCCACATGTTAATTTTTAGACACTGAAGCTAAACTTAACTGAGCTTTACTAAAAACATATAATATTAAAAGTTTAATTCCATTTTAAGTTAAGCCTCGTCATCAAAAAAAGCTCATTAACTACGGCTACAAGAATTAAAAAAACTACTTCCTTAAAACACTTTTTGCAAACAATTTTTTTACTACTAAAAGGTGTAATATCAGCATGCACATTGCGCACATTAGACAACCCTAGACTTAAGCTGATGTAGATAATATTTGCCTTTCTAAAAAATAAAATAAAATTAAGCTAACTTCCAGCACATTAAGTTTGACAAGCAGCTTAACTAATTTCCACACCAACCACACCAACTGTTCCCAATCAGCACCAACTGACGACTATCTAGTACCTATTTTTTTTTCTCTCCATTTTTGGGACAACCCTTCTTAACAATTCAATTAGCAGTAAATCTTTACAAATAAGCATGCAACAACCCTAGACAAGGCAACACCCACACAAACTACGCAGTTCTTTGGAAATAAATTTTATAATGGTAAATTGTAAAACCCTCCGGGCTAATACCAAGTTTTGCCTTTTTACTCCAACAATAGGGCTTATACCTCATGGCCGAATTTATCTATTCTATTTTGTAATTTTTAATTTCACAACTAATGCGATTATTTACGGCTGAGAGCGTTTCGCTAGCAATAAAAATGACCAACGTGTAAGCCACGTTTAACACTTGGTTTATTTTTAGTTAACGACCAAAAAACAAAAACTGCAAGCAACCCTGGAAACACTACGGCTCAAACTTTAAGCTACTAAAATTGTGCACTGTACAATAGCCGGAAAGTTCTTCTTTTTTTTTTGTTGTTTTGGTTTTTGCTGTGTCCAACAAGCCAACAACAACAACAAGGTATAAATTGCAACTCTGATAGTGGCATATAGAGGGAATCCCCTCTGTTTATCTGATACACTATATTGAGTATACGTAAGAGCGTTATAAACTAATTTGTAGTGTTAGTTATACTCTTTTGAAGAATTATTTTTTTATGATGTGTCAAAAAATAGCGTGTTATATGTTAAATAACTGTGAATAGTATTTGTAATATCATAATCCAGAGCAATCAGTAATTAGTAAAACAAACTAAAGATGGGACCACATTTTTCCAGCCTCGAAAATTAATGCATATAGTATAACATGATATAACAATATGAGTCGATTAATGCTTTAACAATGGAAAAAGTTGAAAATAAAAGAACTAAACTTTATTAGAATTAAAAAAAATTTAGGAAAGGCTTTCAAAAGGATCCTATAATATATTATACATCTACTCTTAAAAAAAAAATATTAAATAAAATTTTGGTTAGACTCGTGGATGGTTTTTTAGATCAGCTGCCGATGGAAGATATAACGTTTTCCATATAAAATAAAAATAAAATACCTTGAAGATCTAGGTTAGATCTCAGCTTAATAATATTTTGGAGGAGAAAACCTCAGAATGATTTTATATTCGATTGTATCCTGGCAGAGTTTAGTCAGATCACGGGACATCTAAGTCAAATCTTAGCAGATCCAAGTTGATTTTAGCGATTTTAGGCAGATTTTGGAACTCTATCACAGAAGGGTGAATGATCAGAATATATCAAGAGAGCCCGCCATTTAGGGATTTGCTTTCTAGCAAAAAAGCCCTGTAGATCTAGGTCAGATCCTAGCTAAATAATATTACGGAAGGGATAACCTCAGAATGTTTTAGTAATATCCCATAGAAACTTGGCAGTTTTAAGTCAGATTTTGGCACATCTAAGTCAACTCCCTATATATCTAAGCTGGGTTGTGGAGGATCTTATGTAGATCTGAAGTCAAATCTGAAACTCTTAAATTACGCAGGGAAATACCTCAGAATCTTCTGGCTACATCTGGTCTGCTAGGTTGGATATTCAAGAGGGCGAAGTCCAGTGATTCTTTGAGGCAGTATCTAAGAGCTAGGAACTGCTTTTGAGAGTAATTTGAAAAACAATAGTTTCTCATTTTCTGCTTTTGTGCGTTTCAAAGCTCGCCACTTTTCAATCGACCTGTCAATTCCATACACTTCCTTTAATATCCCACAAAGCTGCTCAATAACTACACATACTCCTTAATCCTTTGCTGCCTAAGGGTATAACAATCATTCCACGGCAGCACGAAAAACAAAGACTTAAAAAAAAACAATGGTCGCAAAATGCAGCGAGGCGTGGAAATCGCTTAAATATCGCATAGAAAGTTAAAATGGCCGGCAGGCAGTCCAGGCGACACATGAGCCAAAGTTCCAGGCAATTGTGGGAGCTGTCTTTTTTTTTTTGGATACAAAAAGACGAGAAAAAAAAACAAGATGGCAACTCTATGTAAACTGGCTCAATGCAATTGCAACTGAAGTGATTGCCAAAAAGTTAAAGCTTTAAGAGTTGGCGTAGTTGCGCATTTGGAACAACGTTATGGCCACTTAAAGCAACCCAAACACTTAACATTTAATTAAAATTGTGTAATTACAGACGAGCAGCTTGGTCCTGGCGCTGGCGCTGGCTGCACCGGAAGCCGCGTTGGGAGTTGCAGCCAAGTGCCGCCCAGAGACATGGCTAAAACACCCAGCACACCCAGCAAGTGCATTCAAGTGTAAATGTGTGCAAGTGTGCATGTGTGTGTCTGTCTGTGTGTGTGTGTGTTTGTATCTGTGAGTGTCACATTGTTGCCAACTGTTTATTTTGACGACCAAAGACGTTGCATCTTTGCCTTAACTGTTATTGCAATGAACTTGCAACGTGCTACACGCCTCGTTGGCCAAGACACAGCCAGACAGAGAACTACGCTAATTGTTAAATGTTAAACTGCTAAGAGACTAAGCCAACTTATAGACACAACCCAGAAGGCAACAGAAGCCAACAGCGTTCGGGCGGCCATCCTCAGGCTTTGTTAGACCCGATTACCAGACGACGGGTCGCTGAAGGCCCGCCAAGCCAACCCAGCCATTGTCTTGAAAATTTGGCAATTAATTAGTTTCATTATTCGGCAGACTCGTCTTAGTCTCTGCCAGCAGAGCTTTGAATTACAATAACCTGCTCCAATGCACAGTAAATAGCTTCCCAAACTCTGAAACCTCTCTATGAGAGGAGCGGGTTCCGGAGCGGGTCCCAAAGCCAAAAGCAAAGCAACAGCTCTACAACTTGTGAGCCATCCTTTCGGCATGCCTTAAATGTCTTGCCAAATTCCTTTGCTTGCAACACACACGTGCCACACTACCCAACAAGTCCCTTGTTTCGGCTGCCCCTTGTGGGCGTGGCAGCAACAAAGTGCATGCAAAGTACGTGCTCTAAAACTTACTGCTGTTTATTTATTTTTTTATTTTTTATTATGCACTGTAACAAAAATGTTGCATCATTTTTTCTAAAAAAAATATATAATATTTAAGCTGTAAAAAAAATAAATAAATCTTGAAGTTATACAGTTTAAAGTGATATTTTTTGTATCTTTCGGCTGCTCATAGAAGCAACATCCAAATTATTTATTCCGAGTAAAATTCTTAAACTGATAAAACAAAATTATTTAATTTTACGATTTTAAAAATTGTTTTGCAAAAAAAAAAATTCAAGAATCTCTTTCGGCCGTTCTAAATTATGCCTTTACTTAACAATATACAACAGAAACATAAATATAAATCAAATACATTGTATAAAAACGTAGAACCAAAGGTCTGACCATTAAAAAAAAATACATCCTCATAAAATAAAACAATTTTGTACTTGCCTCTTTACAGTCGAGCTGTAGGGTAGGCGAGGGCAACATATTTCCACCAAAAAAAACCATATTAATTCGTAATATTGAAAGGACGTTATTTTTAATTGAAAATCCAATATTCAAAAACTACTTTTTTTTACTCATTGACGAATTTTTTTGGATTTTAAATAAATGTTTAATAAAACAAGCAAATAAAATTAAAATAAATTGTAAGCAGCTTAAAATAAAATAATTAACAAAAGCTTGGAAAAAGTTGCACACTTACTAAAGTAACTGCTTAAATGAGTTGTGAATTATAAGCACAAATATGTGAAAAGTTAAATGAGAATAAAATCTTGTTTTAATTAGTTGCGAATTATGAGCAGAGCTCCTCGGTCTTGTACAATAAATATTTGGATTCGTTGCTCAACATTTTTTAATTTTTTTTATATTTATTACGTTTGTTTGAGTCTAAGTTTCGTTTTTTAGTCGAGCATAATTTCTTAATGTAAAACATTAAATGAAACATTCATTATTTATTTTATAAGATTTTTTTTTGTTTAAAGTAGGCATTTATAAAAATTTGTTCAATACAATTAACCTTAGCTCAATTTAGGTAAATTACGCTCCCGAAAAAATTTACTGCTTAGGATTGGAATCCGGGCCCAGAGTTGGCCAACCACATATGGATTTTAAGATTTGTGAGGTAGTGTAACCGAAAAATTGTGCTTTTTTCTAATTTTGTGGCTATGTTCAGGGTGCAAAAATTTTCGCAATAGATCTCTTAAAATTGTTAAAGACATACTAAATGATTTAACTGCAGAGAAGGAGTTTTATTTTACTTAACCTCAAAAATCGAAAAATCCTGAAATGATAAGCCAATTTGACCTCAGTTTAGGATTCTAGCACTTAGCTTTCCATCAACTAACATAACCTCGGTATTTGTAGACCTGTTTTATCATTGATGTCAACCTCCAAGAAATTCAATCACGTTTTACAAAAAATCTCTGAAATTAACTGACTATTTATAAAATTGAGAGGCTGTGACTAAAAATGGATTGAAAATGTTTCTCGAGCTATAATTTATATACACTTCGAAGTGAAGAACCCTCCCAAAATCAATTCCTGGATCTGTAGCAGGTGTGTGACATACTGGAAATATTCTTCGTATCATCTTTAATTCCAGATAAATCCACTCAATCGTATTATATCAAAGTTTTCGTAGATGTTCATATTAAAGGTATTTTTTGAAAAATAGTGCTCTCTTCGAAATTTGTGTTTTCTAAAGCCAAAATCTTGATTGCAGTGTGACATATGATGCTAGAAATATTTCTGGAACCAAATGGCAAGCAAGTTATATTATTTTCGATACACTTTCTACACCAGATCTTGTGCCAGGCTTCAATTACCTAATTTTTGGAAATAAATAACACAAATAAAACATTTATCGGAATATGACGGATGCTCAGGTGCCACCATCATCTAAAAACGGAATGAATTTGTAAAATATACAATATTATTATTTTTGGAAGCTTAGAAGGGCTAAATTAATTTTGAAGACTATATAGTAGACGTCTCTTACAAAAAAAGACAGCATTCGGTACGCTTTTCTAATAAAAACTAAAACTTGAAAAAAAAAACTAAAATCGCCCTGTATCTAACATATATACGTAGTATTTGGAATTAAAATTATCATTTTTAGCCCCCGACGCAAAAAGAGGGGTGTTATAAGTTTGACGTGTCTGTCTGTTTGTTTGTCTGTCTGTCTATTTGTCTGTCTGTCTATGGCATCGTAGCTCCCGAACGCATGCAGTGATTTCAATTTAGTTTTTTGTATTAAAGGTGACTTATGTGCGAGTGTTCCTAGGCATGTTTGATGAAAATCGGTTGAGCCGTTTAAAAGTAGTGGGAGTGAAAAGTGGGAAAACACATAAACTTTGTCCGATTGGCTTAAAATTTGGTCCTATTGTAACTGACGACGTCACTGATTCGAATCTGAGGTTATTTTTGTTCTATCTCTTCTCGTTTAGAAGTTATGGCCATTTGAAGTTAAAAACATCAACTTTGTCCGATTAGCTTAAAACTTGGTCCTATTGTAGCTGACGACGCCACTGATTCGAATCTGAGGTTATTTTTAACCCCCGACGCAAAAAGAGGGGTGTTGTAAGTTTGACGTGTCTGTCTGTTTGTCTGTCTTTCTGTCTATGGCATCGTAGCACGCATGCAGTGATTTCAATTTAGTTTTTTTTTGTATTAAAGGTGACTTATGTGCGAGTGTTCCTAGGCATGTTTGATAAAACGGTTGAGCCGTTTAAAAGTTGTGGGGAGTGAAAGTGGGGAGAATGCGTAAAAAAAAGCAAACGAGCTTGACCTTAAATGTAATCTATACCTTAACAAGAATCTAAATTATAGTAAGTATATTATAATATACTAAAAGTCTAACTTAACCTAACCTACCTATAAAAGATGAAATAAATAAATTAAAAATTTAAAAACCCCGAACTTAAGTAATTTTCATTTAAAAGTAAAAAATAATGAAAAGAAACTTAATGTTAAAGTACCTAAGAATCTATTAATAATTCTAAAAAAAAATACGTCGCGTTGGGGACCGCTCATAGAAATTACTTCAAAAAAATTTGCATGTAAGATACGACCGTCAACGACGTCTGCCCTCGCGTGTCCCCCAACGCGACGTATTTTTTTAGAATTATTAATAGATTCTTAGGTACTTTAACATTAAGTTTCTTTTATTATTTTTTACTTTTTAAATGAAAATTACTTAAGTTCGGGGGTTTTTTAAATTTTTAATTTAATTTTTTTGGACGCTTTGTAAGGACTAAATTTATTTTAAAGACTATATAGCGGGCGTCTGTTTAAAAAAATCTAGCATTCGGTAGTCTGTCAAAAAGACAACCAACATTCAGTATGGTTTCTTATTAAAAAAAAAACTGAGACAAAAAAAGACACCCTATATAAGTTATACATGAATTTCATAATTTTGGCTAGCTTTATAAGTAGTAAATTAAAGTTGAGGATTATATAGCAGAAGTCTGGCGAAAAGACAATCAGCATTCAGTGTGACGCATTTATAGTCATTGAGAAATCATCGCATATCTGCCTTTTTGTGCTTCCTACAAAGCCTAGAACATAAGAAACTCAAAGGTTTCAACTGGAATCAAGAAAATTAATATTTTTTAGAAAAGCTTAGAGAAATATTTCTAAAACTATTTATTTGTATATTTTCATGACTCTCAAATTTCTACCTTTAAAACTTTATCACATTGATTTTCCCAACGAATATCCTGCTTTCGATTTAACTATTTGATTAAACTCATCCAATTTTAATGATTATACAATATTCCCCCCAAATCATATAATTTAATGGTCTGTAGATTTCTGTCGTAAAATCAACTGCATAGTAAAAATTAATGTGAATGCAAATTTTCATTATTTTGTTGCACAATTTTTCTGTTGTTGTTTGTTGTTATATCTTCTATTTCATAATAGAAACATTTTGGCTTTGTAAATTCACATAAATTCATTTATTTTATGTATTTATATTTATACGGTCAATATTCATTAATTGAATTTTTTTTATTTTGTCAGGACAATTAATGCTCTATAAAATTTGCTCAGAAGTAGGAGCATATTTGTTACAAGAGCTCTTTTGAGGCATTATTTGCTTTGTTGTAGGATCAAATACGGATTATAAAAAATTCTAGAATGATAAATGTCATTGTCATATCCCAGATATATCATTGTGAAAGGAATAGGGACAATGGACAATATTTCGAGATGCACCTATATGCATAGAAAGGGTGTTTTTTTAATAGGGTCCGTATTTCCAAAAGGGATTCTCTGAAACCAGTTATCATTTTTGGCAAATGTCAATGTCATTTTAATCAGTAAGGCCTACTAATTCGACATGGAAAGATTTATACCACAACATCGCCAGAAAATCTTTAAGATATCTTATAAGAAATAATTATTTATTTTATTTATTTATTTATTATTATAATTAGTTGCTTTGAACCAGTTTTCATATAAAATTTCTCAAATACACCTTAAATTTATCAAAATATTTAGCAAATCGTTGAAGTTAACCAAATTCGAAGTTTGTTACATAGAAAATTCTTTATGCAGAAATTCGTCATAAGATTACCCAGAGTAACTGAAAAAATTTGTTACTTGAAAAAAATATTTTTACTGAAAGTTATTGGGTACACAACATTTTGCTAGTTTTTTAGTGCAACGATATAAGAAAATTTTTTGATATTGACATGCCGCAGCTGTGGTTCAGAAATGAGTAAATACTTGATTTCATATTCTTCAGCTATCCTTGACTCCCAGTGGAGCATAAGGCGTCATTATATTAACACGACTATCCATATTTTGTAGCTTGGGTTACCAGGGTTGCATTCAGAAAGTATTTTTTGCTAGAAAACTTCCTACTACGGTTCCCTGCATCTCTTTAACTTCCCTGCCGACGCAATTTTTTTAGAAAAACATAATCGCCCTTCGATATTGCCATCGATAAATCGATTTAAAGAGCATTTCCGAATCGTTTTTGGACCAAACTACATTCCGTTTGCATTTATTTATTCATAGTTTTGTTGACACACTGCAAAATATTGTCAAATTGCCGCGCATATGACAAACGAATGAATTATGCAACAAACAATTGTAGCATGCTGCAGTTGCATAAACCTAATTACCAGCTAACAAAGCACAGCCTCCCCGCCAAAAAAAAGGGCCTAATCAAATTTGGCAACACACAAAAAGCCATAAAAATTCAATAAATTTTGCCAAATAATCAGTAATTGTTGTTGCAAATTGCGTTGCAATTAGGCAGGTGGCAAGTATTACTTATAAAATGGCCGCCGTCACACTTTGCCACCTTGCTACATTCGAAAAAAAAATTTTCCCATTTTCCTACACATGTTTTGCTTTTGGCAACAAGCCAGACAACAAATACAACTACAACAAAAAAAGAAAAATAAGGAAAAACTAAAAATTTGCAGCTCGTAAATAAAACGGGCAAGCAGTGTGGATTGGAGGCAACAGGGAGAGGCTGCAGCAGTCGCTGCCACAAAAGCCAAATGCACAGCGAAGTAAAATTCTTAGAATTTCATTTGTTGCAACATAAGCAGGGGCAGAGGCAGCGCTTGGGGCAGATACAGCGCGTTTCATGGTTAGATGCTACTAGTGCACCTCACCTCACCGCACACTCCCTACTACTACCACAACACTGTCAGACCAATTTGTCGTGTTGCAAGTGTGTGTGTGTTTGTGTGTGTGTGTGTTTGTGTGTGTGTTTGTGTGCCGTTGTTGCAACTCGCAGTTGTCGCTTCATTTTTGCACCAAAGTGTTGCAAAATATGTTGACAGGAAATGTTATGCGAATTTCACTGCGTATAAAATGAAATTTACGATATTACTACATTTTCGCTACTGGGAAGGCAGTGCGGTTCCCCGAACTCCCCTCCAGTCAGTGGCCTCTAAGGTGCATAGATTTGGAGCTTACCATAAGGTAAGGAAAAATGTTTCACCAAGAAAAAAAAGAATTTAAAGGAGCAAGCCATCGGCGCTAAAATACAAAACCTAGATACTGACAAAATAGCTTAGAGGCATTCCCATAGATTTCATCTAACAAAAATTGGACTCGGAGAAGCTGGTAATAGACTTTGGCATACCCAATAACCAATATTTCCAAAATGCTTTAATTTTTTGCGATAAAATTTAAATTGGATTTGGAATATTTTGTGAAAATCTTAACCTTATCTTGCTTATTAAGCTCACATTAAATTTTGTTCTCCATCGCTACCTTATGTAAAGAAAAATATTGCAATAATTGTTGGCGAGGTGGCTCTAAAATTATTTACAGCCCTATAGTTCCCTTTACAGAAATTTGTAATATAAAGCCAATAGCAGCAGTGAACTCTGAAAAAATAAGTAGAATACAAAATTTCCTTGTTGTTTGTGATAAGAAAGTATCACTGTATTTTGCCTATATTTTAAGAAGTTTTTTACTATCGTAAAGTTTTTACAGGCATGATTTCCGCGTAAAGGGGTAGCATTAACGTTGTGCACACCGGATGAAGTGAGGATGTCACATAGTGTAAGTTACACCTAAATACCATCACGCATACTAACACAATCGGTACCACACCTTGGCTTTGGCGATATCTTATGCGTTTTCATTTGCACGATTTCTACGTATCGAGGTGAAACTTACATTGTGCACAGCGTATGAGATATGGGTATTATATAGTGTAAATTATACCTCAATACCATCACGCATACTAGCACAATCGGTACCACACTATAGCTTCGGCGATATCTTATGCGTTTTCATTTGCACGATTTCTACGTATCGAGGTGAAACTTACATTGTGCACAGCGTATGAGATGTGGCTATTATATAGTGTTAATTATACCTCGATATTTTCAAGCATAGGAGCACAATAGGTACCACACTTTTTTTTTACCTATTTGTATAGTGTGAACGAGGCATAGTTGGGAAAAGCAAACGGACAAAGTGACTCTAACTTTCATGATGCCTTAAGATACAAGTGTTCTTACGGAGAGACGAACGTACATAAGTGATTCATTTTTTTGCTAATTGAGGTTATGTTAGGCTTTTTGGTATAAGAGACTTATGGCCTACCAAATAAAATAGAGCTCCCCTGAAGTCATAGTTATATGAAAATAAGCAAAATAATGCGAAACTGGCGTGAGTATAAAATTCCTTTAAAAAAAAATTACAGAGCAGACGTGATAGACTTTGATATACTCTATATCGAATAATTATTCCAGCCTAAAATACTTTTATATCTCCAAAAAAAAAAAAAATAGCTTCCGGTCAAGTTAGAATTGTAAACCTTACTCTTTATTATATGCAATTCAGTATTTGAAGACAGTATTTTTCTTACACAAACCGGTGTGTTAACCCGCTACTTTCGAAAATTTGTACTGATTACTGAGGATAATACTCCAAAAATTTCTTCATTCTCTTAGCTAAAAGTATCCTTCTTAACTTTAGAGGATGAGCTCAAATTAACGAGGCCTATAATATTAGTTTACACGAAAAATTAGCCATCATAAAAAAGTGTTTTTTCGGGTGATTAGTGAACGTGGTCAGTTCCTATCCTATAAATTTAGGAGTAACATAAAAAGGAGTAACATACCACTAGTTCTTTACAAAACACTGATATACCACTTTGATCAAAAAGTTCCCGGAGTTCATTCAGTAAATCAAATGAATCCATATTACATATCAAAATCGATACTGAGCCCTTCAAATTATTCCCCATCGACTGCAACGCACTTATGCCAGTATTTGATCCAATTCTAGAAAAATTTTAAAAATCGGTTTGTGATGTGGCCATAAGAACCATCTTCGTTTTTTCCTTGACCTCATCTTAGGTACTGTAACGCGTTCCACGAATCGGATTCTTGTGTCGACCGAATAGAGAAATCTCATAGGTCGTCAAATCAGGTATATTCAGTCCGTTTTTAACCAAATGGTCTTATAAATCATGTCCTCTTTTTACAAGAAATTCAGGTCTGGTTCCGAAAGAATGAATGGTGAATGAATGAATACTATCCAAGAACCACTGTATTCACCTGATTTGATGCTCTATGAGATTTCCTTATTCGGTCGACTCAAAAAACCGCTCCGTGGAACGCATTAGCAGCGAAACTTCTGAGGCGCAAATCTTTACAAAACTTTCAATGATAAATTATGATTAATTAATGTTTCAATGATTAAATTAAAAAACGATTAATATACATTATGCAAATTTACTTTAAACTGGTTTGACTACTACCCAGCAATGTATTTAATCTCAGTCTATAACTAGCACTATAAAAGCCATGTTTATGCCAAGATCTTCAGTTATAGCCAAGATGAACAGTCAAAGCTTTATGGGCACGCTGCTGCTGCTGCTCGGTGTGTTTCACTCGTCATTGGTTAGTACCAGATAGCATCAACCAAGTAGCTCGAAATATAATACAACTAACTTATTCACCAGTGTGTGAAGCCCGAACATCCTTTCGAGTTCTTCAATTCAACAATCGAACCATTTGAAGATTGTCTGCTCCTGAACAATATGACGCAGGAGCAGTACAAAGCATTCGCGGATTACGATAATCTGGATAACCTAATAGCCGATCAGGTGGAACCCAATCAAAAGTGTTTGATACACTGTCAACTGCAACACCATAATTGGTTGGACCAGCGGGGTCACCTGGACTTGAAGCTAATGAATGCCACCGCGAAAGCCGCAGAGATCATAAATAAATGCATGATCAATGCGCCCAAGGAACAGTGTGACTATAGCTTTAAATTGATAATGTGTGCTTTTGAAGCTGGTCACCCTGATGTGGATTGGGATAGGTTTGATATAGGAATAGATGATGAAGTTGATGAAGATGATGACGAGTATGTTGTAATTGATGACGAGGAAGATGAGCACAAATCTAATCTCGTCGATATCTCGTCGCTGACTGAATCTCAAAAAAATCTTCTAAAAGTTGCAGCCGGTTAAAAATGTAGTCAAGTTGAAAGATTTTGCGGTTGAGAAGAGTTTTTTTTTTGAGACGTTACTACTTACAAGAAAAGCTTTCAAATCAAGAGAAATCTTGAGGTAACTCTTTCGATATATCGATTTATTTAAATTATCTCTGAGCTTTATTTGAAAACTTGTTATGACAGATGATAATAAATGATAAATGAGTCACATCAAAATAATTACAAGTAATTAAGTTCTAAGTACTGAGCAGTTAAAAACCAATAACAAACTTTTCTAGTTAGTGATTTTTTATTTTTACAATTTAAGACATAAATATAAACTTAATAACAAAAAGTGCTACTAAAAGCAAATACACTGAGAACAATAATTCGACAGATTTGCAATGTAAATAAATTGGGTGCAACCCACTTTACCATAAAATAAAACTTTATTACAAATTTAATATTTTTTTCTGTATATTTTTTGGTATAAAAAGCAGCGCAGCTTGCCAAAGGTTTATAATATTTTCAGATACTAACAGCGTACGGCAAAATTTTAGAAATATTTAACTAAAATACTACATTTTTAAAAATACCAAAAATGTTTAAAATCTGCAGTATTTTGGTATTAGTCAGCTGCTTCATGCTGCTGGCAATTGTTGAGGTAAGTTTTTTTAAAGCGTTATAAAGATGTTCTAAAAATCCGTTTCAAATTTAATTATTTTAGAGCAAGCGCCCTTCACAAGGAATTTTCGAAAGATGTACGCGTTTGGGACTAATCAACTCCTATGAAGATAACTTGCAAACAAAATTCAAATGTTTAATGCTTTGCGTTCTGCACTTAGAAGATCTATTGGACAAGAATACACTTTTGGATGCTGACAAAGTGACGGAACATATTTGAAAACGTGGATGGATTATCTAGTCTTATACGGTTGTGCAAGACGGAACATGATGACATTCAAGATAAATGTGATTATGCGAGCAAAATAACAAAATGTATTAGTCGACAGAAGAAGTTTATTAAGACATAAGCATTATGTTCTCTAAATAAAGGCCTATAGGTCTGTTACGTGTAATGGCAGCGAATTCCAGAACAGTCCTGCCATTGAACATTCAATAAAATTATGTGAATTTCTTTAAATTAGTATTAATAGAAAAATACCTGCATGGGTCTTAAACTTAGTCCAAAAATTATTTGCAAATAAGCCAGATTTTAGTTGAGTTGAAGAATCGAAATCTTTAAGTTCTTTATTAATAAGGTAAGATTCCTAATATCATAATATACCTTATTATGATATGCACTCAGATACATTTAAATATTGCAACAGTGCTTTTGATTCTACGAGTCCTTTGAAGAATTTCTTCTATAAAACAATGTGATATAAAAGAAGTATGATTTATAAGAAAAATTCGCCAGTCCGAAAATCGAAGTGAAGCTCAAAAAAAAGATGCGTCTTAACCTATTAAACAGGGCCACATCAAAAAATGCAACTACCACTGGCGGATTTGTAACCCTCACATGGAGACTTTTGAAATCCCCTTATACCCTGTACCTATAGATACTAGATTTGTGCAATGTATGTAACGGTCCGAAGGAGGCGTGGCAGACCCCCAAGCCCTTAATACCAAAATGCTTATTATAACCTCTGGTAGCGATTGAGCTATGTCCGTCCGTCCCGTCCTCCGAATGAACGCCTAGATCTCGGAGACTAGAAGAGCTAGAAACACTAATCTTTGCCAGCTGGTGCGTATATTTCTTCAGAAGATGAAGTTTGTTGAATCATGTCAATATCTTTCCCCGATCCTCGCAGTAGATTTTCGCGGTTTTTGGCCACACCGTTTATTTTCATCTGAAAATCGGACAAGTACAGCAAAAGTAATAGAAAAAAATGGCGGACGTAAAGTCGGGCGCGGACTACTTTAGGATACCCTATACCACTAGCTTGTAATAAGAGTCCGACAAATTTTGTCAATATTTGACTCTGCCTAATAATGGTTAAGAGTGACGTCGAATCACAAATTTTGGTAAGATGATTCATGTGGCTCTCATGAACAAACCGATATCCAAGTATTAGCGATGCAGACCCCCACCCCCCGCAATCGATTTACCATGTTTTCCCACACCCCTCAACATTTCAACTGGAAACGTACCCCATATACTTTAAATAGCTTCTTTGACGTAACTTTCGATTTTCATCACAATCGGTAAAAATTAACGAACTTATAGGTATAAATATCGAATTTCACCAAAAAAATATTAATTCCAATTGGAAAGTTCTTAGTAGGAATATGCAGAAAAAATCTCCCTCTATGGCTTAATCCAACAACAACAAACAATTTTCAAGACTCTTTGGTGAAGACGAAGAATTACAAAACCAAAGACCAATGGATTGTTTGGGTTTCCAAAAACGAACAAACCTAAATCAAATTTATTTTTCTTCACTTCCCTGCTTAGGGGCTAACTTGCGAAGACAGTATGGTAAGTTTGTGATTTTGTCAATCTAGCTATTATTTGCTTCTAGGAAATTACCAAAAAAGGTTTCTATATATTTATTAAGAATCTACATTGGTAATATTAATGAGATGGGAAAAAAGTAAGTATCGGTAGTAACCAAAATCTACGCCAAGAACTCTACATCAGCAATTTCAATTGTCAAGCGAAGGATGGTATAAGAGTTCTATTTTGCGACCGCCCTGTTTTCTCAAAGAACTCATCTTGCCGGAAATTATCGCTGACACCCATGAAGAATCTGGAAAGATCATACTGGTAAAGGCATATTAATCAAAGGTGTATATTATATTGAGACATTTTAAGCTATGCGTAATTTCTGAAAATTTTCGATCATAAGTGCTCTTTGAAGAAATTATGTATTGGGGTGTTTTTTTTCAATACCAAATGGCCTGTAGGAACTTTATGAGGTTTCCAAAGCTAAAGAAATGAGTACCTAGACTAATTTTGGGGCTTCTGAGAAAAAAAGTTTTTTGAAACCTTTCACTAAAAATCGTTATAATAAATGCTATGAGCCAAAGTAGACTATTTTGGAAAAAAATTGCCATACAAATTTCCATCATTCAAAAAGTCAATTTTCAATGATTTATCAGGCAGCCTTCGTAGAATAAAAGCTTGATAAAATAATCAAGTAAAGAGCTCAAATACTTGTAGCTGACTCTTACAAGAAAACTACTCCAACTCAAATACAATATTCTATTATAAGAAATTATTTTTAAACATATTTTTTCCACAATAAAAAACAAACTATCGATTTGCATGAAATATTTCTGCGTGTTTTCCATCATTGCAAAATGTTTTATATACCGGAATTGTTTTTCGTAATAATTCTAAGCCACTAATAAAGCTTTTCTGACTAGATGGAACTTTTTATATTACAACTATTTAATGCATGAGCATAAATAATATTATTATAAAAAAAAACTGTTATAAACAAATGCACTGAGAGCAATAATTAAACAGATGTTGAGAGATGGCTACAGCAGATTATACTTACAATGTTAATGAATCACGTAAAAATCTCATTATTATAAAAAAAAAAATCACTATTGAGCGCGATGTAATGAATATCCAATGTTCAAGATAAATCAATACTATATATTAGAAATATTTTTTCATATAAAGCCCAATGTTAGTTGTCAAACGGCTTTAGAAGCTGAAAATATTAACAGCGCATGGTGAATATATTAGAAATATTTGTATTAAAAAACTGGAAAAATTATAAATATTTATAGAAAATATTTTAAATAAAATACTATTTGACTAATTGAAAAAAAATACCAAAAATGTTTAAAAACTGCAGTATTTTGGTATTTATCAGTTGCTTCATGCTGCTGGGATTTGTTCAGGTAAGTTTTTAAAGCTTATATCTTAGAGCTACTTAAGTAATGCTCATAATTTTAGAGCCAAACCACTGTAACTGGCGATGAAGTTTTCAAAAGATGTCTGGAACTGCATAATATCACCCAAGCGGAGTTCGAAGTTAAAGAAAAAATGCACAGCTCTGAAGAGGATAAGGTGGAACCAAAATTCAAATGTTTTGTGCACTGCATACTGGAGGAAACAGAACTATTAGACGCGGAGGGGCATTTGGATGCCGATAAATTGGCAAAGGCGCAATCCTTGGGTGAAGATGAACGTGATACTATACTGGAGTGCAAGGATACTCATGACGTTATCGAAGATAAATGTGATTATGCGGTAACCGTATTGCATTGTATTTATGATAATATACATGCCGAATATGATGCTGAGGATGAATCCGATGAAGAAGAATATGAGGGTCATAATAAATAAAAACTAACAGAACTGTTATGGAATTGAGCTATCGAAATTGAAACCTGACTTTGTAAATTTTCTGTGAATTCTTTAAATTTAAATTCAAACTTTGAAGTTAGCTTGGGTTTTGCCTAAGGCCAGAAGTTAATGTAAATAACGGAGCTTTAGTTACACTGAATGCTTTAAAGCTTCGCTAAAAAAAAGCAACAATGGAGTGAGATTCATAGTATCAACATGATACATACTTTTAGCCCTTCGAACCATTTGGATTCCATAACTCATGAGAATCTTGAAGATTGTCTTCTACAAAACAAAAATTTGTAAGTCTAAAAAACTTAGTCGCTGTCGAAATGGATGTCAAATGAAATGTGTCATTTACCAGTGTCGAATTAGGCATAGAGACTAGATCTATTGGGCCCGTTCCTTTTAAGGAACCGCTTCTACTAGGTGCCACCTATCGTCTAGATACCCACGAAAAGGTTGGCCTTTATTTGTATGCAATATTTGCCAGTGTGACCAGACTTTTTTGTGGATTGGAAATTGGTCACAACTTTTATTCCCAGCGTATTTTACAAAAATTAAAATTTAATCTTGAGGCTAACATATTCGTTTCATAACTTAAAGAAAATTTCAAAAGCTTTTATAAAAACAGGGATAAGATTGCTTATAGAATATAGAAAACGTTATTATGACAATCATCGATACCATAATGAATCGAATAAATAATGCCGGAAAATAACGAAAACTTTAGAACTTAGAAGAGAGGCGAAGAAATTAAAGATTTATAAAAGCTAAGGAAAAAATTTTTCAAAATTAAATATATCATATAGCGTCAAAATGCAAAATTTAAGTTATCCAAAAATTTTTTATGATCAAGAATGACACAAAAAACTACTTTATTAAAATTTTATTTATATTGGCTTCATTGAATTTTTGTCCATCCTGTTATATAATTTAATTATGCCAAATCAATTACCCATTAATCCAGCGAACAAATTCTTAATCAAATAAATCAAAAATTTTTAGATTTATTATTATTATTACTGGAAGCTACGGAATGTGATACTTTACTAGCAAGAGATATTAACTCAAACGAAATCTGTTATTATATATTTCTTTAAAAAAATTAAATTTTTTTGATTAAAAATATCTGATTGAGTTTTTATCACTAAAGATTTTATTAGAAAATATTTTTTGATAGATCATAATTTTGAATAAATACAGGAACTGTTTTATGCTACTTATCCGCAATTGAATTATTAACAGTTTTAATAATTCGTGGGCAAATTAATTAATATAATTGAGTTCTAAGCCAAAACAAATCCGGCTGAAGATTTATATAGTTGTTTATAATGTATTTTTAGAGATACTGACGATTAAACTTAAACACGAATGTAAAAAAAGCACATAAAGCACGTTAAAAAAATAATAAAAACAAAAAGAAAAATGGCGGACGTAAAGTCGGGCGCGGACGACTTTAGGATACCCTGTACCACTAGCTTGTAATAAAGTCCGATTTCTTCACAAAAAACCAAAAACAGAAGAATTTTTAAGAAAAATTTTTTTTGACCTATCGTTCCTATGGGAGCTATATGATATAGTCAACCGATTTCAATAAAATTTGACACAGTGCTTAAATACCTTAAAAAAGATGTGAATGCCAAATTTATTTCAAATATCTTTACAAACAAACAAAACACATCGAATTTTGTATAAAAAACGTGTTTTTGGACTGATTGGTCCTATGGGAGCTATATGATCTAGTCAAACGATATGGATTAAATTTGGTACAGTGCTTAGGAACTATCAAATACTCACGAATGTCAAATTCGGTCCCAATATCTTAACAAACAAACGAAACACAACAAATTTTGTTAAAAAATCGATTTTTTGGAAGATCGGACCTATGGGAGCTATATGATATAGTCAACCGATTTTGTTCAAATTTGGCACATTGCTTAAGTGGTCTAAAAAATTTTCAATCGCCAAATCTGGTTACGATATCTTTATTAAAAAACGAAATATAGCGAGTTTTTCTTTAAAAAAGTTATTTTGGCCGATCGGTCCTATGGGAGCTATATGATATAGTCAACCGATTTCGATCAAATTTGGTACAGTGATTGGGAACTATAAAAAACTTTTGAATACCAAATTTGGCTACGATATCTTTATAAACAAATGAATAATTCATCTAAAACGCTTTTTTTTTTGTCGAGGTCGTCTCAAACACCCCCATGGGAGCTATATAATTTATCCCCGATATCAAAAAAATAAAATAAACTTGCCTCCTATGGAATAATATGGGATCTAAAGTAAAAGTTTGGTAACTCTAGCTCTTACCATCTCTGAGATCTAGGCGTTCACACGAACGGACAGACGGACATGGGTATATCGACTTCTCTATTCACCCTGATCATATTTTAGGTAAATTTGGGGTGTCTCCGACGTCTCCTTCTATATGTTACATACATTTTCGGCTTGCACAAACTTAATATACCCTTGGTACCATACGGTACAGGGTTAAAAACTTATTCTGGTTGGGCTGAATATTTATAAAAAAATATATATTTTATTACTATTACTAATACCTTTTAAACTTAATAAACCTAATAATGTATACTACACGTGATAAATCATTATTCTTGAAAAAAGCAGGGAAACAATTTTTATAATATAATATATATAAAATAGACAAGTTTTTCATCATCGTCGTCATCTAATTTTTTTTCATTCATCTTGCGAAATATTTTAACTAATATGTTTTTGCCGCTAGGTGAAATAAAGTATTGTTAGATTTTCTCGACAGATGGCGCTAGCAACATTAAATAAATAAATAAATATTATTATGAAATAATTTAAAGTTGTAATAAAATGGCTTATGGAATACGAATATAGATGAACAAATTAAATTCAAAAATTTTGTTTTAAATTGTCGAAAAATTAATTGAAGTGAGCCACTTTTTTTGGAGAACTATTTTTCTTCAATGAAAGATAAAATCTTAAATTATAACAAAATCTAGAGGTTGTTAAAATATATATATTTTTCCCCGGGCCCGGACCTCCCAGGGGGCCCGGGCTCGAGAGTCATTCGGGAAATTTTTTGCATAAAAAAAATATATATAGCATTAATATGATTTTATCAAATCATCAATTCTTTCAGAATTACTGTCTATACTCACACTTTTGAACAATTAAACGTATTTTCATGAAATAAGAAAAATTGATAGGCGCCCGGATCCGAGATTTCCCCCGGCGTCCGGATATTCTCTCTACGGCCCTGAACGTAGGCGTTCAGGCTGTTCAAGAAATTTATTCGTTTAGGATATGCTGCTCTTCAAAGAAAAGCCAAAAAACAAAAAATTCCAATATTCAGATATCGATAGCTCAATAAATAATCGGAATTTTTTCATATCTAATCTATCACGTATGTAAAAATCATCAAATTCGTAGAGGGTAACCAGGGTATATTCACATATAATATATTAAGCCGACAGATGGTACTCAAATTTAGCTTACAGGCGAAGGAAGAAGTTTCTAACATAATAACAAATATTTTATCGACTAACTTTAGTTCTTTCAGTTCTTTTAAAATTTCGGATACTTTCTACAGACGGTGTTAAATCTCCCTCCTATCTCTTTAAAGAACTCCATTTAATCTTGGACTATATTGTAGCCATTTTTTAAGTAATTTTCTTTTTTCTTCTCCAGTTTTCTTTCTATAATTCTTTCGCCCGAACACATTTTATGTCAATATTTTTTTCGCGTAATCTCGTCATGTGTTTACCCAACATCCGTCAATTCACAAAATTATAATTGCAACACCTTCGAGGTTTATTTCGATTTTTCAAAATAACCAACTTCTTGTGCCATTCTGGCTGTTCTGGTTGCTCCTCCAAGTCCCCTCGCAATGATTTGGCGTTTTGTTCAGGTCTGTTACCGTGTTGCAACAATATGCAACAATACGTTTACAATGCGCTTCCGCCTTATTGTTGAGTTGCATGTTGACATGTTACGTATACGCAAACGGGCACATTACTCATACGCCGCGTATGCGCTGCTGGGCCGACGCTGATGACAATGCAATGCCGCATGCAATATTTTGTTGTATGATATTTTTTTAATGCCCCTTGCTGCTCCTGCTGCTGCTGTTGCTGTTGCTGCCACTTATGCGCAATGCCTGAATGTATGCAAAGCGCGTAAAAGTTGAAATGACAATCGAAAGCCAACAAGTTGAGGCAGGGGCAGGGGTGGCAAGGTGGCATGAGGTGTGGCAAGCCAGCGCAAGTTGAGCTGAGTTGAGTTGAGTTGACTGGGCCAACAATGCAGCCAGTCAAGTGTGCGCGCCTTTTCTTTATGCCAAGGCACAAAGCTGCAACAACGACAACAACTTGCAACAAAAACAACGTGACAACTTCCGTTGCATTTGTTGGTTGGTGCTGCTGTTGGCATAAACCAGTGCAAAAGGGATAGCAATAGCATGGAAAACAATGGAAAAACTGTAACGGAATTGCATTGTGCAAGTAAAATGTTTTTTCCTGAATTTGCAACAATAACAACAACAAGAACTACAAACGGCCTCAAGGCGACTGATACAAAATATTAACATTTATATTTTTTTTTTTGCTACTCATAACTTATAGAATAAAAGGGTGTATTAACTTTATCGAAATGCTTGTAACGTTCAAAAGGAATTATTTTCAAATCCTACAATATATGTAAAATCTGCGTCTGCGTGAGTATATGTAAAGATTTTCATCTTTCCTTTTGTCGTAAAACGCAGAGATCTCGGAGATCATAAATGACATCCTTTTTTGCCTTTAAACCTTTTTTCAACTCTATGGAGTGTATACAATCGATTGTCAGTAGTTATAGTTCTCAGGCACTGCATAAAATATATTTGAGCTCAAAAAATTATAAAGGAACTTTTAACAAAACACCCTATATTAAAACTGCTTGATAATTACTAGCACAAAACAAAACTCTGTTTTAAAATTTAAAAATTGGTTCTTCACTTTTCACATATGCTTCGAAAATATATAAATGAACCTCTTTAAAAAACACACCATATGTTACCAATTTGGTCATTCTTACCCAAAACAAAATATTATTTAACAAAAATTATTTGTTTTCCATATGTAACTTTAAAGTCTATAAAGGAACCTCTTAAAAGAAGGTCCCATATATTTATATTTGTACTTTTATAAAAACTAAACTTTAATTACAAAAAAAAATTGTACCTTTATTTGTCATAAGAGCCTCGAAAGCATATAATGAAACATTTGCAGAAACCTATATCAAAAAGGATACAAAAAAACACCCTATATTAAAACTAATTGATCAAAACTAACAGAAAATAAAACTCGATTTCACTAAAAGTGATTATTCACTTTCCCAAATGTCTAGGAAATACATTTATGAACCTCTTTCAAAAACACCCCATAATTAAAAAATGGCGTACGTAAAGTCGGGCTCGGACGACTTAAGGAAACCCTGTACCACTAGCTTGTAATAAAGTCCGATTTCTTCACAAAAAACCAAAAACAGAAGAATTTTTAAGCAAAAAATTTTTTTTTTGACCGATCGTTCCTATGGGACCTATATGATATAGTCAACCGATTTCAATAAAATTTGACGCAGTGCTTAAATACCTTAAAAAAGATCTGAATGCCAAATTTATTTCAAATATCTTTACAAACAAACAAAACACATCGAATTTTGTATAAAAAACGTGTTTTTGGACCGATTGGTCCTATTGGAGCTATATGACCTAGTCAAACGATTTGGATTAAATTAAGTACAGTGCCTATGAACTAATGATTGTCAAATTTGGTCCTAATATCTTAACAAACAAACAAAACACAACAAATTTTTTAAAAAAATCGATTTTTTAGAAGATCGGACCTATGGGAGCTATATGATATAGTCAACCGATTTTGTTCAAATTTGGCACATTGCTTAAGTGGTCTAAAAAATTTCCAAACGCCAAATCTGGTTACGATATCTTTATTAAAAAACGAAATATAGCGAACTTTTCTTTAAAAAAGTTATTTTGGCCGATCGGTCCTATGGGAGCTATATGATATAGTCAACCGATTTCGATCAAATTTGGTACAGTGATTGGGAACTATAAAAAACTTTCGAATACCAAATTTGATTACGATATTTTCATAAACAAACGAATTATTCATCTAAAATGTTTTTTTTTTGTCGAGGTCGTCTCAAACACCCGGAGCTATATAATTTATCCCCGATATCAAAAAAATAAAAGAAACTTGCCTCCTATGGAATAATATGGGATTTAATGTGAAAGTTTGGTAACTCTAGCTGACCATCTCTGAGATCTAGGCGTTCACACGGACAGACGGACAGACGGACGGACAGACGGACATGGGTATATCGACTTCTCTATTCACCCTGATCATATTTTAGGTAACGTTGGGGTGTCTCCGACGTCTCCTTCTATATGTTACATACATTTTCGGCTTGCACAAACTTAATATACCATTGGTACCATACGGTACAGGGTATAAAAAGATGCTCATTCATAAAAAAAAGAATATTATTTAACAAAAATTATTTATTTTTCATATCTGCATTACAAGTTTATAAGGAACCTCATAAAAGAACACCCCATATTTATAATAGTACTTTTCAAGAAACTAAACTTTATATACGAACAAAATTTTTGTTTTATTTACCACATCGGCTTCGAGCTTATAAAGAAACCTTTTTAATAATTGATAAAATTTTTTTTTATTAATTACAAATTAAAAAGCATAAAAACATGATCTAAAACATTAAAAAACTGGTTGCCTGTAAAGTCGGTTTTACGGGCGAAGATTTTACGTGACAACTCCTTTCATAATTTCATGAAATATGCGTATAATCTTGATTACGTATCAAACGATATCCTCCGTCTCCATTGATGTACTGGACGTTGAAGGCATTTGCTCGTCCGTTTCCATTGCTTTAAGAGTGGTGATTCCTGTTGAACATTTGAAATTGAATGGATGAATTTTTAATTTTAAAGAATCAATTTGAAAATCAAACGAGCTACTAACCTGTTTTCCCTTTGCTTTCTTTTGCAAAATCGATTATAAACCAATTGGCACAATGCGTGTATTGACTTATGTACAAGTACACCAGCAGCAATGTGTACGCGTGTGTGTGAGTGTCGCTTATGTACAAATTGATTTCCGTGTTTGTCGCTCCCCACTCCGTTTCGTTTGTACGAACACACACAAAAACAGCTGCGATTAATTTTTACCGCGGCGTCGCCTTTGTTGTTGCCCTTCGCACTTAATACGTTGGCCTAGGTTTATTTTATATATGTATTGTTGTATATACTTTAAGCGCAACTTTGTCTATTGTTAATATAACTTACTATTAACTCTTATAATGTTTTATATAACAATAATGAAAAACTATAAGTTTGGTAATAACCGCGATGGACCGTAGCTCACTGAAAACACAAAGCAAGTGACGCGACGCTGTATCAAGTGTTTTTTGCAAAGCAAAAGGAATAAGCAATAGTAAAAAAAGGTATAAACGAATGGTTTGACAGAAGAAAGGCCGAACTATGCTTGTTAGTAGAGATGCCAAAACTATCGATAGACTATCGATAGTATCGATAGTATGGGATAGTATAATCGTTACGATTATTTATCGTTAGATTTTTTCAATGGTGCCTCCCATACAAACCTAATTTAAGACGTTGTCACGTCAAAAATGTGAACCAACCTCTTCGCTTTTTTAGCATCTTTTAATTATACAATGCAATTATCATGTAAAAAAAGCACCCTATATATTAGCTAAAGTCATCAACGAAATGGCATAATCCAAAGTCAATAAACAATATGATTTCCATGAATTTATTTAGTTATATTTTATTTATTTTTTTATAAATAAAAATCATAAAAATATTAACTTAAAATTAAATAGAATTTTAAATCAAATGCCATCCCCATCGAAAGCTTTTTTAATAGGAAGAAATCGAGCTCTTATGTGTACAATGCCCCTATCCATATCAAGAAAAGACTTTTAAAAAAGCACCCTATATATTGGCTAGATTCACCAATAAAATGATATAAACAAAAGCCACAAAATTAAATGATTTTCATGCCTATTTATCTTCTAAGTGTCGTTAACTAACTAACTAAGATTTGCAGGGCATCCCTTAGTCACCATCCCCACCACCAACTCAATTCCGGCCTACTTTATTGTTAAACATTTTTTAAAACTGCCACGACTTCCTAACAGTTTGTGGATGTGGTATTTTGTTGCAATTTTTACTATTGTCCAAATGCTCGCATTTTAAATCAATTAAAGCTCCGTGTGGCTCGGCAATTTAATTAATATATGATTCATACGCCCCATGGTGCGGGAGGGCGTGCCATGCAATTTCATTTAATTATGCAAATCAGCTGCGGTGAGCTTATTAATTAATTACGTTCAATGTTTGTTGTTATAGTTGTTTTGCTTTTATTTTCATTTATTTATGTTATTTTTATTTTTTCTTGCTTTGTATTTGTTGCATTTAAATTTATTAGTTTTTAGAAGCGATACCAAAAGCTGGCTAATAACTGGAAAAATGCAATCAATTTAAAACTGATTGCTATAAAAATAAAAATATAAATTTAATTTGTGCAGCTTTGGGAGAGTTTTAATTGTTAATGCTATTAGATGCGATCAGTGAAAGCACGATTTGTACTGGCCAGCTAATTAGCACAATTATTTTATTTACTATACTGGATTATTTTTTAGCAGGCATCACGAATTTTTCTTGAATTTTATTTTAGTTTAGTAATCAACTCAAATTTTGTATAGCGAATTTGTGGGAATAAAATGTAAATAATATTTAATAAATAATAAAAATAAAATTGGTAAGGCAACACGAACAGTTCTGATTATCTTATTGTTTTCGGTTTATTGAGGGGGTTTTATGCATATATTATTTATATAAGAGTATATAAAATTAATTTATAAAAAAATTGTACTACAAAATCTAACACCATAATATAATATATAACTCCCTTTAACTTAAGGGAAGCATAAGGCTCTTTTTTTTCTAAATATTTATAATCTTAAAAGAAAATCTGAAAATCTCAAACTTTGTTTGAATATGCAATAATGTAATCCTTCTAAACATAATTGTGATGCAAATGTAGGAATTTTATTCCAAATATTGTCACTTTGGACCATAGTGCAACCATTAAGACTTAGCCGCAAGCCACAAAAATAAGAAGTCGATTTTTATACCCTGTACCGTATGGTACCAAGGGTATATTAAGCTTGTGCAAGCCGAAAATGTATGTAACATATAGAAGGAGACGTCGGAGACACCCCAAAGTTACCTAAAATATGATCAGGGTGAATAGAGAAGTCGATATACCCATGTCCGTCTGTCCGTCCGTCCGTGTGAACGCCTAGATCTCAGATATGGTAAGAGCTAGAGTTACCAAACTTTCACATTAAATCCCATATTATTCCATAGGAGGCAAGTTTCTTTTATTTTTTTGATATCGGGGATAAATTATATAGCTCCCATGGGGGTGTTTGAGACGACCTCGACAAAAAAAGCGTTTTAGATGAATAATTCGTTTGTTTATGAAGATATCGTAACCAAATTTGGTATTCGAAAGTTTTTTATAGTTCCCAATCACTGCACCAAATTTGATCGAAATCGGTTGACTATATCATATAGCTCCCATAGGACCGATCTGCCAAAATAACTTTTTTAAAGAAAAATTCGCTATATTTCGTTTTTTAATAAAGATATCGTAACCAGATTTGGCGTTTGGAAATTTTTTAGACCACTTAAGCAATGTGCCAAATTTGAACAAAATCGGTTGACTATGTCATATAGCTCCCATAGGTCCGATCTTCCAAAAAATCGATTTTTTAACAAAATTTGTTGTGTTTCGTTTGTTTGTTAAGATATTGGGACCAAATTTGACATTCGTGAGTATTTTATAGTTCCTAAGCACTGTACTGAATTTAATCCAAGTCGTTTGACTAGATCATATAGCTCCCATAGGACCAATCGGACCAAAAACACGTTTTTTATACAAAATTCGATGTGTTTTGTTTGTTTGTAAAGATATTTGAAATAAATTTGGCATTCATATCTTTTTTAAGGTATTTAAGCACTGTGTCAAATTTTATTGAAATCGGTTGACTATATCATATAGCTCCCATAGGAACGATCGGTCAAAAAAAAATGTTTGCTTAAAAATTCTTCTGTTTTTGGTTTTTTGTGAAGAAATCGGACTTTATTACAAGCTAGTAGTACAGGATATCCTAAAGTCGTCGGCGTCCGACTTTACGTCCGCCATTTTTTTAATTTCTTTTATTATTTTACCCAGAAAGCACTATCTCAAAAATTCCCCGTCCATAGTCGTATTTTTCGTTTCCCAAGCCATAGACTACCCTAAATGTATCCAGAACAGACTGATGCCAAGCTTGTAGTACCTAACGCAGGGTGTCCCCCATTTGCTCTAAGCCCAATTATTCCCACAGGGGCTCAAACCGACACAAACCGACCCCAAACCAAAACTTTTCAATTTCAAGTTTTCCCCCTAGCCAACTTCCAAATAGGGAATTCCTCAGGAGCAACAAATGGCTACGCATAACTTTACTTCTTAATTATTTCCAAAAAAGCGCTGCATAGAAATTGAAATATTTCAAAAACACGCGAGCTTTCTTTTTGCAAGAAGAATACGTTCTTTTTTTTTGTCTCATCTTTGCAGTTGCTCCGGAACTCATAGTTCTTAAAACAAGGAAATTAAATTCCTCGAGCTCAAAATTGTGTTCATGTGTGTGAGTGTGTGCGTATGTGTGCATGTGTGTGTACTTTGTGCACTTCAACAACTGCCAATAAAGTGCTTATATTGGCGCAAAATTTTTTTGCAACTTTTCGTCGTGGCAAAAGCGCCAAATACACGCTTTTCGCGAGGCGCCTCCAACTTGGGTTGGGCTCTGCAGTTGTTGCAAGTGGCGTTGCCGCCGCTGCTTCAAGAGCGCTTATCAAAAGACACACGTGTCGGGGCAGTGCACAGGGGGGCGGTGGGGGATTGGTTACACATGACACAAGGGGTGTAAAAAGTTTGCAGCAGTTTTTCTGAAGCGTTTTGTTCCTTTGGGTTCGGCGAAATGCAACAAAAAAAAAAGACAAAATGGCCAAAAGAAAAAGCTTGCAAGTTCTGCATATGACTGCTGGCACGTCTATCGTAGTTGTAGTAAAGGTGCAAGTGTGTGAGTGAGCTTGCAACTCTGTGTCAGTTGATTTATGCCACTTTGTCCCGCGTGTGTGTGTGTGTGTGTGTGTGTGTGTGTGCGACAGTGCTGCATAAATGATTTATTGCGCTCGCTGCTGCGCCACTTTTGCGTTTCGCTTTCATTTGTTGCAACACAAACAAAAACTCCAAACCAAACCGAAACCCTGCAACCCCAAGACACTGCCCCAACCCCCACGTGCTGGATGGAGGAGTAAACAGTTGCAACTTGCAACAAGCGGCAACAAGCAACAGACAAAGTAGACACTGTCGCACTTTTTGCCATAATAAATAATTATAATTGTTTTCTTTTTTTTGTTGCACTCTTTTGCATTCCTTCTGTTATTCTATAAGAAAAATTGCATACTGACTTCGATATGCCACTTACGAGTAGCAATGAGCGACTTTTGAATACACTTTATTCATTTATAACACAAAAAAAAATCCAATTATTCTACAAAAAAAAAGAATCTTATTTTTTCTTCTATTCTATTTATAAGAAAGATGAAGCATCGACTTCGATATACCTCTTAATCCCAGCTATAGATGGCTGCGGAATACCCTTTAAACTTAAAAAAACAAAAAATCACACTTTTTGTTTCTCATTAGCACTCTATTTATTTATTTAGCAAATTCTATTTTGACTTCGTCATGACAGTTACCCGTAGCTCTGGCTGACTTTAGAATACCCTTTACTCAATTCTCCAACCGAAAAAAAATATTCCACTTTTTTTAATTTTTTGGAAAATTCTATAAAAAAATGGTATATTTACTTTTTTTTGTATCCCTTCTACTATTCTATAAATAAAAAATCATGTTGACTTCGAAGCGCCAGTTACTTGTAGCTATTGCCTTGACTTCTGAATACCCTCTATCCTTTTCTTCACCCAATAAAAATTTCATAAACGTTTGGCTCTATTTTGTATTTTTTCTCCTATTTATTCTATAAGAAAGATAGAGTATCTACTTCGACACACCCTGTTCCCAGCTAAAGCTGACTGTGGAATACCCTCTATACTTTCTATAAGCAGCTACGGCCAACAGTGGAAATGGAAAATCCCATAGACGTTTTGATACTCTTTAGCATGTTTTCAATATTTCTTCAATAAAAATAGACTATCGACTTCAATACGCTATTTGCCCATGGAAATCTCTATTAGTTTAAGATATCGCCGTTCGAATTCTGCTGTAAAATGGGACCTTTACTTTACTTCTTCGAACAGTTATTGCTAGAGATCCCCAAGACTAAAATAAATAAATAGTCAGTCAGTTTTATTATTATTGATTTCGAATAGGTATTAAGACAGACAGATAATCTCTCTCTTTAAAAAAAAATTGCTTAATTATTCCTCCAATAAAAAAATTGTATTCTTACAACCATTATAAAAAAATATTCGGATCATCAAAAGAAACCGAATTCCTTCCCTTATTAACTATTTCTAAAAGACCACAGAGCTAAGGATATGAAATAGTGTCTCAAGGTTGTTTAACACTCGAACGGTTTAATTGTCATTATAAAAATTTTTTAAGCAACTCATCACGGACCATTTTTATCGAAAACCCGTCTGTGGATTTAAATTTATTCAATTTAGTTAAGCTTCTGAAACTATTGTCAAAATTGGCTAAAATTCAAGACCTTTCAATAAGAATTCAAATATTCTATCGTTAAAAAGACTCATTCTAGCTAAAGAACAAAATATCGCTATACTCTCTAGTCTAGTCTCTGTCAACATCCTGTGCCCTACAAATATTTTTAGCTAGAACTAGACATGAAACTTTTCTTTTTTGGATTGGAAACTTTAGTAGTTAAACCAAAACTTAACAAATTCCAACCCATTTTTAAAAATTCAGAAACCACTAGTTAAGGAATAATCAGCATTCTCCGATTATAACCACAGGTGTTGGTATAAGAAGCAAGCAGTAGCAGAATCCCTTAGCGTTTTTTTTTCCTAATTTTTAAAATTTGTTGGTATTATAAAATTTCTAGTGTATAGCGATGTGTTAATATTTTTCAAGGATTCTAATATTTCAAACTCCAGATGTAAGGAAAAAACAAGCGCGGTTGCTTTGAGATTATATAAAAAGGATCTCGGCAAATGAATTTCAATTATCAAGATCGTTGATTTCATTCTTACCCCGATTTACTATGTCTGAGCAGGGGTTTCATCCTTCTGCACCTCTGCGAATTATACTCGATATAGGTTCGAGCAAAATGTGCTTAGCCCAGCTCCACTTTTACTTCAATATTTTTGGCTAAATAGATTATTGTTGTGTCTGTACTTGAGGATTCAGCGATTCAGTGTAATATTTATTCTATCAAATCAATTTATTTCCTTTCAAAATAACTTTTCCCAAGATCTTCGTGATTTTTTCCAAATGTCTCGAAATCCATTTTATGAAATTTTTGGATCATTTCGGTTTTACTGTGCCATTTTTTGAGAATACATTTTGTTGTAAATTAGTGTTATCTTAAAGCACCGTTTCTTCAATATGGCTAGACCTTGTATCCTTAGCTATTCTGGTTTCCCAAGACTCGGAGTTCATACAAACGAACTAATTCTTCTTTACAGTATACAGCTCATAGTACCACAATTGCCTTCTCCCAACTGTCACAAACCTTTGCTTGCATTCAACATACTCTCTCACAGCACAACTAAAGTGTATAAAAAATGAGATAGCTACCGTTACCCACACATGCACATTAATAAACTTTATAAATATTTAAGTTGTATGAAAAATTGCAGCAAAAAGTTGACAGTTTATGGAAATGCGGGTAATTGAAATTGTCACAGGATATGCTCGTAAGGAAAGAGCTCAACAACGGACTCCGGCAAGAGTTAAGAGAGTTAAGCAAATAAATGTGAACTTCTTCTTAAACAGCAAGTCAGCTGCAATCCTTTTAAAGCGCTTTCAGTTAATATTCTCGGCAAATATTTGAATTTGCTTGCCAAATGGCACAGGTCAGTTTTTGCCAGCCAGCAGGACGGACTGTTGGCCAACTTCCGGCTGTGACACAACTTCAAAGTGCGCCGCTGCAACTTCCTGTTTAGCCACCCAAAAATCTTAGCTTCCGTTTCTTTGCATCACCATGAAAGCGAAACAAGAGTTAAGAGAGAAAACAAGCTCAAAAGGATCACACACACACACACATACGCTTACACGCACACCAAGACAAACACAAAACACTTTGCAAAAGCGCTGAAATCCGGAAGTGCGCTTCGTGCAACATTTATGGAGAATCAAAAAGTAGCACAAATCGCGAAGAATACAAAAAACAAACAGAAAGCTTGAGTAGGCTGATGTGGTGACTACCAGATGCTCTATTTTTGTGTCTTAAAGGCGCTATGTATCAAGAACGAATTTTTAAGTCATATGGTATGTTATATAAGTATGTGTATATTTGGGAATATAAATGATGAAATTCAAGGAAATAAAAAGTAGTAATAAAAGTTTTACTGGTAGTGCAACCTCCAAAAATGTCTTTATTGATATACCCTTTTTATACCCTGTACCGTATGGTACCAAGGGTATATTAAGTTTGTGCAAGCCGAAAATGTATGTAACATATAGAAGGAGACGTCGGAGACACCCCAAAGTTACCTAAAATATGATCAGGGTGAATAGAGAAGTCGATATACCCATGTCCGTCTGTCCGTCTGTCCGTCCGTCCGTCCGTCCGTCCGTGTGAACGCCTAGATCTCAGAGATGGTAAGAGCTAGAGTTACCAAACTTTCACATTAGATCCCACATTATTCCATAGGAGGCAAGTTTATTTTATTTTGTTGATATCGGGATAAATTATATAGCTCCCATGGGGGTGTTTGAGACGACCTCGACAAAAAAAGTGTTTTAGATGAATAATTCGTTTGTTTATGAAGATATCGTAACCAAAATTGGTATTCGAAAGGTTTTTACAGTTCCCAATCACTGTACCAAATTTGATCGAAATCGGTTGACTATATCATATAGCTCCCATAGGACCGATCGGCCAAAATAACTTTTTTAAAGAAAACTTCGCTATATTTCGTTTTTTAATAAAGATATCGTAACCACATTTGGCGATTGGAAATTTTTAGACCACTTAAGCAATGTGCCAAATTTGAACAAAATCGGTTGACTATATCATATAGCTCCCATAGGTCCGATCTTCCAAAAAATCGATTTTTTAACAAAATTTGTTGCGTTTCGTTTGTTTGTTAAGATATTGGGACCAAATTTGACATTCGTGAGTATTTTATAGTTCTTAAGCACTGTACTAAATTTAATCCAAATCGTTTGACTAGATCATATAGCTCCCATAGGACCAATCGGTCCAAAAACACGTTTTTTATACAAAATTCGATGTGTTTTGTTTGTTTGTAAAGTTTGTAAAGATATTTGAAATAAATTTGGCATTCATATTTTTTTTAAGGTATTTAAGCACTGTGTCAAATTATTACTGGTGCACTTTATCGAACGCAATTAATGCGTTTGAGTCAGGCATTAAAAGCAAACGACACGAAAAAGTTATTTTGCTAACACGACAATGCTTCTGTTTTTGCGTTTTGTGTGAAAGTAGTCAAGACGTACCTCGAAGCTACTGATACATGGGTAATTCTAAAGTCGTCCGCCATGCTCTCCAGACGTTGCTCCGTCCGATTACCATTTATTAAGGTCGAATGGCACACGATTCTGGCAAAACAAGTGCTTCGATTCTTTTGAAAAGTGAATGTATGCACTTTATTATTGTATCTTCGCTTAAACGACTTGAAGCGATTTTTCTCTGACATGGAATTCAGTACGGCTCTGTTAGCATGAAAAGATGGACCAAAGTAGTGAAATAGTGATGCTGACATTATATCTTTCCAAAACATAAATAAGATACATTTCAATATGCAATTTAATAATATAAAATAATCCATATAATTATAAATACGATTGGCGCTATAAGTTGTAGACTTATATATTTTTAAGTTTTTATCAGCTAAATAAAACTGTTATAAACAAAATGATTTAAATTCTATTCAATAAAATAGATTCAAAATTAAGTAATTTTTGATATTTAGGTAAAATGTTAAATTAAAAATTCTGTCTTCTATGGGAGATTTTGTAGGTATACAATTTAATATTTAATAAAATATTCCAATATGCTAAAATATTTGATATCTTATTATTTTTTAATTATATGTATTTTTAAATATAAATATAAATTTTTACCAATCCCAATTTTTTTCAGAAAAACAAAAGGACAGTTTTTATTTTTAAATTATTATTTCTTTTTAATTAAATAATCAAAAAGGCTAAAAAGAAAAGTTTTTAAGTCCTGTTAATTAAATTGATTCAAAATTAAGTCATTTTAGATTTTAAAACGAAATTTTATGTTCGAAAAGTTGTAAAAATCTTTCGTTTTTGTCAGATAGTGTAGCTTTATAATTTAATAAGATTATAAAATATTCCAATTACAATTTTTGTATAATTAGAATATTTTGTATTTCTTGGCCATACTCAAGGCTTTTGGAAAAGCTATCTGATAGAAATCGGGTAACGCTCTTAATAAATTTTTAAATAATTAACATTTCGATACATCGATTTAGAAATTTTACATGGCACACAAAAAATGTAATTTGGCTTTTAATTTTGATTTTTTTTTAATTTCATTTGTTACTTTTATTTTATTTATAATCCTACTTTTTTATTCTATATTATCAAAGATATTTTAAACAAATTTAAACCAAGATAAAGCAAAATTTCAAGTTGGATGAAAAAAAATGGTTAAAATAATATTAACAATTTTATTTTTTAACTACTATTTGTTTTGTATAAAGAAGAATAAAAGTTTTGTTGATTGCTTAGGTATAGGAACCTTTTTTTGGAATCTCGGCTCTGGGTTATTTCGCACCTCCATACCCCCTCTGTTTTGACACTAAGATCACATAACAAAAAAATTATGTCCGAAAAGTTGATTAGACATAAAAATTTGAAATAATAATTAAATTTGCGGAATCTTTTAAAGGGATTTAAAAAAAATTACCAAAAATTTGGAGCGTAATTTATTAAAGATTTTCCAATTGGAAAAATTTACTTTCTCTTATTAAAAAAAGTTTCTTGACGCAGTCAACAGACAAAAAAAACAATAAATAAAGAAATATAGGAATTTATCTTGAGAGATGTGAGGCTGACAAAACGAAGCCAACAGGGTGTTGAGCCCCTTATCTTAGAATTTATGTAGGAAAACAAATTTATTTTAAATGATAAGGTCAGTTACAAGTTTTAGAGATATAAAAATTTGAGTAGGTAATTTTTATTAATTAAAATTAAATTTTTCTGAATAATATAAAACAGTTTTGCGACGCTGTAAAATCCCAGATACAAAAAAAGGCTAGAAAAAAGAAAAATTTTAATTTATCGAGAGAGCATGGAAGGTCAGCTGTGAGAAGCGAGCAGTTGGTGGAACCCCTTGTAATAAAATTTATCTAAAAATTACATTTAAAATTTCAAGATCTATTACAAGTTTCTTTACTACCCGACAAGTAACACTTTCTTTCATCAACTCCATATACCCTTCTTTTTTAGATCTCTTTTGTGTCCACAGGATATACAAAGCAAACTATGTAAAAGCAACCACAAAGGCGTCAGTGCGAAAGAAAGTTGACGCGTAAAAATGTCATAAAAATGTAAATAATAAATTTGAAAACTATATATGTAAATATTTAAAATTAAAAGCTGTTTGCACACAGATTTAATTAAAATTGCTTTTGTCTAGTTAAATCCTGAATCCTGAGCGAGAGTCGTCAACAGAGATGCCAAACAGAATTTTCACACACAAATATGTTGAATTTTGAGGCATAAATATTTGAAAAATCTTCACACATAAATAAATCGTTTAAACTGCACAGTTTGGTAAATATATTTATTTTTTATGTACAACAATTGAATTTCTACTACGAATACTCCCATAGAGTATCTGACAGATACACAATGCGTTCTGATGGGTTGCCCATATCATTGCACAAAAACAAGAACAACTTGCAATTGAATATTCTATTGACAGACCAGAAAAAAAAAAATATATAATAAAAAATTTGTTAAATTGCAGCAAAACTTGAAAAGTTTTTACTTATTTGTGTTATCTGTGTAAATGTAATTTGAAAATCTTTGCATTGCTTTATGAAATTGAGTTTAAAATTAAAAATATATATAAACTGCCTTTAAGTGTTTAAGTAGTTTTAAGGATTTAAATTGAATTTTGTGATTGACAAGTGAAAAATGAAACGAATATGCAGCAAATATAAAATGCCAAAGTAAATTCAGTAAAAGTATTTCCATTTGAAAATCAAAACCAAATGGGAAAATCACACACAAAAAAAAAAAAAAAATACCAAACTATTGTAAAATATTGAATGTCGACAATGTTTGGGTATTGTGTCAAATAACTTTAACAAAAATTTGTTGTCCAAAAAAATTACAATTGAAAAATATGTAAATACTTTGTTGCATTTAATAAAATTGCAATTTTTCGCAATTGCTGTTAAATAAATCATTTTTAATTTAATTATTATGGAATAATTGCAGAAAATTTAACAAAATGGTTTGTGTTGAGTTATTTAAGCAAATTCTTCAAGACAAAATCGGCCTTTGAGCAACTGATAGCTAGATGGCGCCAGCAGTCAGTGCAGCTTTTTAAATTAGCTATTAAAAAAATAAGTATTGATAGAGATTAGCTATTTATTTACAAAAGGTAATCGCGTTGTAAAAGTAAAAGTCAACATTAAAGATATTCTGATATTCTTGGAATTGAAAAGAGCGAAGTATGTGAGTAAAAATACGCAGAACTGAGTATGGCAGATTTTGCAGAAACACAAAGTGCAATTTCGCTATTTACATTTCGCGGAAAATTTTCAGCTCGAGGACATGGCACAGAAAACAATAGTCTTTTCTAAGAATTTTCGAATGTCGTCGTTTGTATTCCACACCTTTTTTGGGTTGATTGAGTCACACTTTGTCCCCGAGATGGCGATTGTTTTCCAGGAACAATTCAGTGCTTCAAAAGCAATTAAAAATAACATATGTTTCTCTCTTTTGTAAATTTTGTACTTTTTCCCACCCGATATTTGTGTTTAAGGGCAAATATTTACAAAATAGCTTTAGTAACTGTTGGCGCCATCTATACCTCTACATATTTCAAAAAAAAAAAAAAAATGGGCAGCGCTGGTCAATAAGGTTACATAAAGGTTGTTCCTTGTAAGAATGATGATAATATTACATAAGGTCTTGCTGAAAAATTTACGAAAAAAAAAGATAATTGCCAAGACGTTTTTTTCCGTAAAAGGGCTCCTCACAGAGAGGTGAGGCACTGCGACCAAAAGGTCTTTTGTACCATACCCTTAACTTAAAGCAAAAGACTTTCCGCATGAATAGCAGTAGGTCTTTTGTTGATATTGACCTGAGATGGAAGGAACTAATCCGTTCCTTTCCCATGTGACTAATCTGTCCCATACCAGCGCTGGGCAGTCACAGAGAATATGTGTGGTGGTTTCATCGTCTTCTAGACAGAGCCTGCACTCTCACTCTTGAGTCCGATAGACCAATTTTTTGTAGATGGTATGGTTTTAGGTCCGCTTTGCCAAGACCTTTTGTCTTGATCGCATCCAGAGGTTTGACAAGCACTTTTGCTTGACGAAGCCCCGGAAGGTAGAACCAGTATCTCTATCTCATACGTTCTCCTGCAGCCCATTTCTTTCTCATGGTTTTGATTATGGACCAACCAATAACACAAAACAGCGCAGGAGATATAGTCAGGGTGGAGGCACCCTGTCGTGATAGATCGTCAGCGATCGTGTTACCATCCACACCCGAGTGTCCAGGCACCCAACATTGAACGACTTTGCTCCGGGCGGACAGAGTCTGGAGGTAGTTATGGTATTCTTTAACCAACCTGGGGGAGATGCTTCAGGATGACAATGACCTGATAGCAGCTTAGACTATCTAAAAATATGCATAAGTTTGCTCCCCTAGTTCCCATGAGGATATTAAGGGCGCAGATTTCTATGGCATGAATCTCCGCTTGAAAGATGCTGGGCCAGATGACCATTGCGGTATAGATTCTGGTGTTGGGTCCAACGATTGTTGAACCATTGTTGCCACCGGGGATTTCCACAGGGGCAGCCAACAGCCCAAGTCTCCCGACTTGGGGGAAAAGATCAACAGAAGAATTTTTAAGCAAAAATTTTTTTTTGACCGATCGTTCCTATGGGAGCTATATGATATAGTCAACCGATTTCAATAAAATTTGACACAGTGCTTAAATACCTTAAAAAAGATATGAATGCCAAATTTATTTCAAATATCTTTACAAACAAACAAAACACATCGAATTTTGTATAAAAAACGTGTTTTGGACCGATTGGTCCTATGGGAGCTATATGATCTAGTCAAACGATTTGGATTAAATTTGGTACAGTGCTTAGGAACTATAAAATACTACACGAATGTCAAATTTGGTCCCAATATCTTAACAAACAAACGAAACACAACAAATTTTGTTAAAAAATCGATTTTTTGGAAGATCGGACCTATGGGAGCTATATGATATAGTCAACCGATTTTGTTCAAATTCGGCACATTGCTTAAGTGGTCTAAAAAATTTCCAAACGCCAAATCTGGTTACGATATCTTTATTAAAAAACGAAATATAGCGAATTTTTCTTTCCTCCAATAAGAAATGAGGGGTTTGGTCTAGGAAATCTTTAATAAAGCAGAAAGTGGAAACTGTCGCTCTAAGAGTTTGGCCCGAATTTCGGAGTGTGATTTGCAAAATTCTATATGCTATGTCCCATAGTATCATCAAGCAATAAAGAAAAAAAATCCAATTTCACTTAATTCTAAATGGTATTAGCGTAAGTTAAATTTCTTTTGCCGTTGGCTTATTTTTAAACTGCTCATGAGGGGAATCCATTTCCTCCGCTATATCCATGCTGCAATTTGCTTTAAAGAGCAAAAGTAATTTCCTAGATAACCGAGGCTCCTCCTTTAAGCTTTGGAAATGCTATTGATAAATATATATAACAGCTATCCAAGCTGCATTATACCAAAGTCACTTCAAATTCTGTCATACAGTCACAAATGGTCACAGTCCCCCTTCTTTCTTCCCAAATTAGCACCACAGCTGCGCTCTCCTAATAGCCAACTATTTCTTTAACTTTGTTTGACCAAGTTCAATATGCTCGACAAAAAAATTCACTCAGTTCAATGGCAAATAGTCATTTACCCCAGTCAGAACGTGGCAGACATAGCGAATAGCTATTTCTATGCAAAACTCCTCAATCACGGCCAGAATCAAAAGGACAAAAAAAATAATACAAAAATCCCGAAGCCACACGCATAAGCCGTAAAAGATTTTTACACATGAGACTGACGCTGATTGCGTTTGTCACGTTACCGAAATAAAATTTCAGATCAATTCCAGACCGGTTCGAGTAACATTTAAGCGCTGCGACAGGACCGCTAAGGCTTCATATGCATCAAAATGCGAATGGAGTCCTCCAAATAGGCTTCGATTTGCGCCAAAAACTGGAGGCACGCAACAACAACAAAAAAATGCAGCAAATTCTGGCACGAACGCGGGCTAGGACAACGGCAAAAGATGACAAGGACAGCATTGGGTACAGAGACGACGACGACCTTTTACATATACGAGGGCAGGCTGAAAGGTTACGCGAAAAGGAATGGTTAGCTATTTTTTCGAAAGACAAAGTATGTTTCTTAAAACAAAGTTTCTTTACACTCAGGAGGTATAATTTTCCAAAATATCCAAAATAGAAGCTCATTCCAAAGTTATTCAAATCACTTCTAGGAAAGCAGCTTCCATTTTTCAAATTCAGAAAAAAGATAACAATCATAGAAGTGCAATGTACACAAAGTATACCTCTGACTCTAAAGGAAGAATGAGAGCCTTGATATGTGATGAAAAGATTGCTTGTTAGAAAGTTTATTTACAAAATAGCTGTCGTAACTGCTGGCGCCATCTACTGGTGGTCGACAAAGCTGCGTACTAGAGTTCAAAATTCCTTCTTTGTAAGAATGGTGATTATATTGCGTACTCTTCTTACGAAAAAATATACCAAAAAATTAAAAAATATTTTGTTACTCAAATTTTAACTTAAAATTTTCAAGTAATAGTTGAATAGTAATTGAAAAAATGTCAGTAAGCGTAGTAAATGGTAGTGAAATATGACCATTTCTATTTTGGCGTGACGTTACAATTAACAAAAAAAAAACAAGAAGCGTACAAAATGGTATTAATCTATTTTATTATGGCTAATATTTACAAAATAGCTTTAGTAACTGCTGGCGCCATCTACATGTCGATAGCTCAAAAAATAGGCAGTACTGGTGGGTTAGACCGCAAAATTATTTTTTGTAAGAATGCGGATAATATGGCGTACTGGTCTTATTAAAAATTTTGAAAAAAAAAGCAAAATAGTTTGTCATGAGGTTTCCAAAACTTCCATTTAAAATTCAGTAATAATTTTATTAAATATTTAACCCAAAAAAAAGGTAATTAAGCAAAAAAATTAAAAATAAAATATGAGCCATTTTTTGGGCACAATGTTACGATCTTACTGAAAAAAATGTGAAAAAATTAAAAGAAGTGTGGCGTGACGTTACTCATATTCATAGTTCATTCAATTTTGCCATATTGAGGAATACATTTTTCCTTAGCCATACTGTCTCCTTTAAATTCCAACAGAAAAATGCTTACTTTCCCCACTTCTTTGCCTGAGCCCACTAACTTTCCAACCCACCCTCGAACATTGGCACACACTGCGTATGCGTAACGCTGTGCATATTGGGTCAGCAACACAGATTGTCGCAGTTGCGGCATATTTGCATAATTTAGCGATTGAATTTTATGCTCAAAAGCAGTAACAACCCCCTACCCTCCCTACGATGAACCACTCCAAAAACAGTTTCCATATATCACACACTCAAACACACACAGGAGTCAACGGACTTCATTCATTTGCTCTTTACTTATTAATAATATAATTTTTGTTGCATTTGCAACGCGCTGCATCAACGACAATAATTGCATGCAACATAATTAAAGCCATTAAAGCACTTAAGCTGCCGGAAAGCCCAACCCAACCCAATGCAACTCAACTCAACCAACCATCCATCCATCCATCCATCCAGCCAGCAGTCCCACCAATGTCCAAAGAGTCATGTTTGCATATGCATAATTATGATGAAAACACATTTAAATGCATTTAATCGGGGAGCTCAGAGTTTGGGACAGAGTGTCAACCGGTAGCGGCGGCGGACAGTGTCCATCAGCTGACAGGTAGGTTATGGCCAGCGGTTTCATGGCCGACACCCCTCCACGCCTCCAGCTGCTGCTCACTCGGAAGGCTTTTAACGTTTATTGGTTTTTATTAAATTTGTGTTGACCATATAATATATTGTAGTAGTAGTAGTAGCTGGACGGGTCAGTTTGGAACTCCATCTGGTTGTTGTTGTCGGTGTTGTTGTTGGGGCTGTCAAAAGGCATATTTAGTTAGGTTGCAGCTGTTTGTGGGTTAAATATTTACGCCCGTAATGGTCTGCAAAGTGCCATGGTTACTTTTTATTGTTGTTTTGAGGTTAATGGTTGAGGCGGGCTTAGCAACACGTTAAATTTACTTAATTTTTTTTGCAACAAAAATTTGAATAAATTTGTTAAAAAATGTGAAAATTTAATGAAAATGTTTTAAAGAATTTGTGTAGTTTAAATTAATGGATGCAATAATTACGGCAAGGGAGTTCTTAGAAAGAAAGTAAAGCAGATTAAGAAGAAAATTTTTATTAAATCAAGAAATATAAATATTTCTGATCATTACCGAATAAAAAAATATTTTAAAATATAGATATTTAGTAATTTAAATTAATCTTCATCGGGCTCAAGACTTCTATTGGGACGTTAAGGGTTGTGGTCTTATTTAAGAGCGGCTATAGGTGGTTGGGAAAAATTTGAAAAAATAATTGTAAACAAAAAAATTGTTGTCCATCCCTGACTGATTCACATTTTTAGGTTTCCCAAGTGTATGGATAGGTTTAAAAATTGAACCTGCTTTGAATTTGAAGTTATAAGAAGATTGGAGATAAGCTTACAATTTTTATGCAATGGAATTGATTTATCTTTTCTTCAAGCCAACCCAAAGCGGATCTAGAATTTGATCATGGAGGAGGTTCTTCACTTCCAAGAGTACGCATATCTGAGCTCGCAAATAACTCAACCCATTTTACAAACATTTGGATGGGGGGTCCCCGGACCCGAAAATCACCCCAATGGATCCGCCACTGGGCGACCCCTTTCATAATTTTAAAGAAATTGCAAAAAACTTAACATTTAATTCGCAAGACTTTCTCAAGAAAGATTCAAATTGGGTTTTGCCATTAAAATAAAAATCGTAATCTTAAAAAAATGTACTGTAAAAGTGTTCGTTATAGTGAGGTTTTACCATCTATACTTGAATTGGCTTTTCTGCGCCGGATCGAGGTTCATCAAATTTTAATAAGATGTCAAGTAGACCCTGACAATTCATTCCTAAAGTAAAAAAGGAAACTCAACTTTCTATATAAAATAAAAAGAATAAAACTAGATCTCCAAAAGAAAACAATTATTATGGTATTAATAAATTTACCTGAACTTCATTATTTACTACTCTTCTCGTAATAAAACCACTTTCATCAAATTATGATAGGACATCCATGACAGCTTTACCTTATCAACATCTTCTAAAAGTCCTTTTTGCCCTAAAACAAAAATGATCAAATTAATGCCAACTCATTATCTACTACTCTTCTCACACTTAACCAACTTCCATCAAATTTCAATAGAATATCCCCAACAGCTTTACCTTATCAACATCTTCCAAACGTATTTTTTTCTATAAAATTAAACAAAACTTCATTTCTGCGAATTACATTCCAAAAAGTACATCGCCCAGTAAAAACTGCAAAAATTTCTACTCTGTATAAAATAAATTTCCCCAGTTTCCGCTGTTATTTATTTTTCCATAGAGTCAAGTACTCTCTCCCCAGTAGCTTAAAGCCATAGCGCTGCTAGTAACCCGAAAGCTCCTTAGCACCTGAGCTGCATTGGCATAGCCAAGTGGGAGTAGTGGGGCAATATATATACTTGTAGTTGTCTGCTCTATCTATCCCTATCCCTATCGCTATCCTTATCGCTTACAAGCACCATTTCAGTCTGACGTTAGGGAGCCTAGTGCAAACTAAGAACTCAAGCCACATTCGAGGTTATGAAGTCACTTAAGCAAAGTCAAACGTGCCAGTCCCACGGGCATATGCAAAAAGAACTAGAAATAGATGAAAAAAAAATATGAAGTGTGCATCCGTCGGAGCGATTCGCGACAGTGGAATACACTGTAATAATTTTTTCATACACTTTTCAAAATCGAAATTAAGTTGCATTCTTCTTGAAATAAAAACCACGATTCTTCATATAAGAAAAAAATAATCATAAAAAAAATCGTATGTTAAATTAAAATTTTTACATTCTTTTCATACTCTCATCAACAAGATGTTGATTTCTTCAAATGGACCAAAATTATCTTAAAATAAGAATTAGTCGAATGTTAAATTAAGATTTATACATTCTTCTAAAACTTTTAAAACAACAGCATGATTCTTCAAATAAGTTCATTTTATCCTTATTATCGATTGTTAAATTAAGATTTTTGCATTCTTTTTGAATTCATAAAACAAGACAACGATTCTTCAAATAAGGCCGGAATTATCTTAAAATAAGCTAAAATCTTATGTAAAATTAAGATTTTTGCATTCTTCTTAAACTCTTAAAACAACAACACGATTCTTCAAATAAGACCAATATTTTAAAGATACGAATAAATACTGGAATTATGAGTGAAAAAAAATACCAAACAGAAATGATGCCACGACCAAAAATTCCTTTTAACATCCGGAGCTAGGATAAAAAATTTGTGAAATAAAGATCTTAAGCTAAGTAAAATTTAAAACGCATCCAGCAATGAAGATTAAAAAAAATACTAAACAAAAATGATGGTATCACAAGAAATTCTTTTAAAAAAATCTTGAGCTAGGATAAAAAATATTGTTATATAAGAATTTTAAACTTAGAAAAATTTCGCACTTATAAATAAAAAATACATACTATTGATATATCTTTATCTTTCTCTTTATTTTTATTGGAATAATATTATTATAAAACAATGAAGTAAATTATACAAATAAGTGTTTAGGAGTTTTGTCCTGTTCAACTATAATATTACAATAATTATAAAATTAAATTTGAATAAATACAAAAATCATTGTGGAAGAAAAATGCCAAAAAACCTGTATGAAAACTATTGATATAAGTGCAAAACTTTTCTTAATATAAGAATAAAATACTGGAATTGAGAATGAAAAAAAATACCAAAAAAAAAAAACTATGTCATTACCTAAAATTCCTTTAATAAAATCTTGAGTTAGGATAAAGAAAATTGCGATATACGAATTTCAAGCTTAGAAAAATTTCGAACTTAAAATAAGAAAAAATAAAATTGAAATACGAGTAAAAATTATCTTAAAATAAGCATAAAATTTTGAAAATAAAAATCAAAAAAAAAAATACCAAACCAAAATGATATGAGCAAAAATACCTTTAAAAAATCCTGAGTTAGGATAAAAAACAAATTTTGTATAAAGATCTTAAGCTTAGTGTTATTTGGAACTTAAAACAACCAAAAAAAAATTTATGAAATAAAAGCTTAAATTCTCAAAGCATTCGCAAATTAAAAAAATTATTTTGGCTTATTATTATTGGATCCGTTCTATTAACTACAAAATTAGAATAAAATACTGGAATTTAGAATTAAAAAAATATCAAAAATAAACCCACAGTTGCTTTAAAAAAATCTTGAGTTAAGATAAAAAAATATTGAAGTACAAATTGTAAACTTTAAAAAATTAGAAATTACATTTAAATAAGAGTAAAAAAATTGTCAAATAATTCTGTAATTAAATGAGAAAAATACCAAACAAATGAATTTTTATCAAAAAAAAAAAAATTTATTTAAAGAACAAAAATATTCACAAAGCATTCGCAAATTCATCATCGTATGGCCATTACAACCCGCTCTCGGGTTACGGCCGACATTCGCAAATTACAAAAAAAAATATTTCGGCTTATAGATGTTGGATGCGCTAAAAAAGAAAAAATTACATTGAAATAAGAGCATAAATTCTCAAAGCATTCGTAAATTTGGAAAAAAAAAATGTTCGGCTTATAGGTGTTGGATGCGTTCTACCATCTCTGTAGCATCGAAGAAGTTATCATCAGGCTACAAAGAAGTTATCACCATACTAATGCTATTCTACGTTAATTTTAAAGGATGGATAACTCAATGGCACTATCATCCAAAAACTTTTAAGGTCAGAAAATTGTCCAAGATTATGGTACAGCTTATTTGTGCACTCTTGGGTAAAATTAGGTAACTTTAGTTGATAGGGTCTGTGAAATCCAAGTGTTCATTCAGACGGCCATGGCTCAATCGCGACTATAGATGCTGAAAATGATTTTGGTATTAAAACATTATGGTCTACCACACCTTCTTCAAAATTCTATATAGATCGCAGAAAATCATAATACCCTTAACCCGGTATAGCTACAGTGTATAAAGACTAAAGTGTAGTCAAAAAGAAATGCCAAGAAAAGCCAAGGGAAGGCAGTCAAAAAACTCAACTAGAAGTTGCACACACGCACACACACACACAGTCGGAGACACACACACAAACACACACGCGTACTCCGTTGTTGTAACTGCAATTGAGTTACTTGATTGTCTGTGTGCTAAAAGTTTTCACAGAGCGCCATAAAAAGGAGAGTGAGACCAAGAGAGAGCGAGCGGAGTTTAAGACTAACTACACTGTCAGCCAAAAATGTGTGAACAGCTTTGAATTGGCAAAGCGGTCAGGCTAGAAATTTTAGTTCTAGTTCACTTTTTTCAGCATTTTAATTAAAACTGAAGTGTGGCTATTAATTTGCAACTACAAATTACACTCAATAAAACATGGCACACTGATTTTTCACACACACACACTCAGATACAGACTCACACATACATACATTTACACAATTTGTCTCTGTATACACTGGCAATCAATTTGCACTTTGACTACAATTACTGATTTTCGACACTTCAAAGGATTTTATAAATTGCCATTTTCCAACACGCTCCGAGCCCCAACCAATCACCTTTACTTTGCCGCACGGCGCACTCCTCCTCCACCTCTCATCCGCCTCTTCTTTCGTCCTCCTAGTGTTTACTATGACTTTGGCAATTTGTTTTGGCCTGCTCGCTTTCTGCTAGTCTAACCTACCTACCTACCTCCTCCATTCCACTCTTCTGATCGGAGTGTTCCTTTTCACACATGTGTTGGGGTTTTTGTGTTTTTGCTTTTTGGGCGGCCATTTTTTGATTGTACTGTTATATTGCCGTGTTCAACTTTAATTAAGTTAACGAGAAATAGAACGAAAAATTTTAGGTTCAAGTTGTTTTTGGGAGCTACCAGAAGTTAGGCTATTAGCAAGATATATATACGGATAAGAACCTTTACTTAGTGACTTTTAATTTTAGTTTGGCAGACTTGGTAACAGCTCATTAAAGTGTAAGTTCAATAGATAAAGATTTGTAGCTCTCTTAAGTTTAAAGAGTTAATAAATAGATTTAGAAACACCCCTATTGTTCCAAAATGTTTTGTATATGTTTTCGATTTCACCTCACCTCAAGTATTCATTCATATTTTAGGATAAAATTTGTCGTGATTACTATTGGCTAGCAACCTACTACCACATATACAATTAAATTAAAAATTTAAAAAACCCCCGAACTTAAGTAATTTTCATTTAAAAAGTGAAAAATAATAAAAGAAACTTAATGTTAAAGTACCTAAGAATCTATTAATAATTCTAAAAAAAATACGTCGCGTTGGGGGACACGCGAGGGCAGACGTCGTTGACGGTCGTATCTTACATGCAAATTTTTTGAAGTAATTCTATGAAAGTTTTTGAAGTATTTTCTTAATTTTGTTTTTAAGTTAATCTTTGTTGCTTAATTAGACTATTTGTATTTAAATTGTTAGTTTAGGAGCGGTCCCCCAACGCGACGTATTTTTTTTAGAATTATTAATAGATTCTTAGGTACTTTAACATTAAGTTTCTTTTATTATTTTTCACTTTTTAAATGAAAATTACTTAAGTTCGGGGGTTTTTTAAATTTTTAATTTAATTTTTTATTTCATACTTTTTATAGGTAGGTTAGGTTAAGTTAGACTTTAGTATATTATAATATACTTACTATAATATAGATTCTTGTTAAGGTATAGATTACATTTAAGGTCAAGCTCGTTTGCTTTTTTTTACGCATTCTCCCCACTTTCACTCCCCACAACTTTTAAACGGCTCGACCGATTTTCATCATGTCTAGGAACACTCGCACATAAGTCACCTTTAATACAAAAAAAAAAATAAATTGAAATCACTGCATGCGTTCGGGAGTTACGATGCCACAGACAGACAGACAGTCAGACAGACAAATTTTAAGCCAATCGGACAAAGTTTATGTTTTTAACTTCAAATGGCCATTACTTCTAAGAGCAAAAATAACCTCAGATTCGAATCAGTGGCGTCGTCAGCTTCAATAGGATGAAATTTTAAGCCAATCGGACAAAGTTTATGTTTTTAACTTCAAATGGCCATAACTTCTAAACGCGAAGAGATAGAGCAAAAATAACCTCAGATTCGAATAATGTAATATGGCTTTTCAGTTATCGATTGCTCGATAAATAATCGGAGTTTTACATACAAATTTAGTGTGGCTACTATTGGCTAACAGCTCTACCACATATGCAAAAATCAAAGAAATCGAAGAGATTTTCGCAGATAAAAGCTAAAAAACAAAATTCTAAAAATAAAAAAATATTTTTTTTAATTCGATATTTCATCAAAATTTGAGTCAATATCTCTATCCGCTTAAAGAAAATCTAGCAATATAAAATTTAAAAAAAAATGCAAATTGTTAAAAATATAAAATAAAAAAATAACTTAATACAAAATAAAACATTGTTTTTTTAATCGAATTCGATACTTTATCTTTCCTGGAAATCAAAATTTACATCAATATCTCTACCCGTTTAGGGGAAATGGTTTGTCAAAGAAAAGTTTATCAATTAGAAATTTCAAAAAAATTGTTAAAAATTTATTAAAAATTCTTAAAAAAAATTAAACTATATATACGCATATGCAAAAATCATAAAAATCGAACATTTCAAGGAAAAAATGGCCTGCTTTACTTATTTTCACCAATAAAAATTTTAAAATATTACAAAAATATTTTTTAAATTCGATATTTTATCTTCCACGGAAAACAAAAATTGTGTCAATATCTTTATCCGTTTATGAGATATGGTTTATCAAAGAAAAGTCTATCAATTTAAAATTTAAAAAAAAATTGTTAAAAAATAAAAACAAAAATTTTAAATAAAAAATGTTTAAAAATATGGAATATTAATTTCAGAAAAATCTTCTTTGCCGATTCAGATTTGTCTAGAGGCCTGCTCAGCTTATCGATTATTGTGATCATGGTGACTTTCCAAGGTCTTGTAAATTGTTGCCTTCCCTCGTTAAATAAGAAGACCGAAAAGAGGCTAATGGGCTCTGTTCAGACATCGCGCCTTTAGTTTCCATTGTACTCGCCTAGAATAAAACTTTTATATTGTGCATAATATAGTAATACAAGAAGTCATAATTAGCTTGATTTTCACATTATTTTCATATAGGTTGCTATTGTTGAAGTAAAAGAAAATAATGAAATTGGTAATTGTTTTGATAGTCCTCCGAAATATACTAAAAGTTATCCATTTGATAGCTCAATACAGATTTGTCATCACATAGTTACGTTCATCACCCAGCCGCCTGTTGCTTGACTAAATCTCTTAAATTATTACGCAGCCAAAAGATAGTGAGAAACAGAGAGCCAAAGTTTTGAATAAATTGAAGATATATCTGGCAATCCCAATCAAAAACGAGAACTTCTTCTTACGCTTGCCACTGCCACACAGTAACAATCACTTGCCACAGTTGACTGATAGCACAAAGCAAACATGCAGCCGCGTATTGATGACGCACCAGTTGAAGATAACGACAGCCAGGACGACAACGACAAGCAGAGCAACAGCAGTTGCCAAAGGAAGAGTACCAGCAACCAGGGAATCTCATTGGAGCTGTCGTTGGAGCTGCTGCAGCCAGCCAGCCAGCCAACTTGAACAAACGCATCATCAATTTTGGTTTGAGAGACTCATCAATAAAACATAACAGCAGCAAATGGAGACACATGCGACAATGCTCATGCAACTGGCTAAAAGATACGTCAAGGGTTGCCACTGGAGGATGCCAGGACTGCCGAGACTGCTCCACGCTCCAGAGATAAGCGCCATACAAAATCTGCTGCCAGCTAATTTAGTGCGAAAGTTGCAATGGCAATGACAGTGGCAAAAAAAAAAATTTATATCGAGAGCGAGGGAGAAACTTTAACGCTGACAACTGAAAAAGTAGCTGAGGGTGCTGCTAGTGGTCGCTAGGTGGCGCTCGTAGTATGGGGACTTGGAAAAACAAAGTTATGGCGTGAAAATTTTTACAAAAATATTAAATGAAAAGCTTAGATAGAGCAGCAGCTGCAACTTTTTTTTTAGACGTTGAACGGGACGATTGGATATAGTGCATCAAATTATGGAACACACAATTTATGCATTTTTTAATTAAAAATGAAGGATGTGAGATGTAGAAAAAAAAGGATAGGAATATTAAAAGAGTAATTTAAAGCGGCTAGTAGCTTTAGGTGAGGATTTTTCTTTAGTAAAATTAAATAAATCGAAAAATCTGATATATTAGTTTGATGTACATTTTATATTTGTGCTTTCTAAATTAAGGAGAGCTTTCTTCGAATTTTGCCAAAAAGAAGGCGAAGTTTGGGAATTATTTGCGGCTTGATGAAAAGACATAAAAACTAGAGCTGGTCTTGATCTGCAATTTTCGAGATTCAATATTTTCGACCGATTCTCAAAAAAATCGATTTAATCGATTAATCGCACTGAAATTGTAGGCGCCAGCAATATAAAACCGATAAAACAAGATAATCATTGAAAAATAAATATATTTACAAAACACAATATGTACTTATAAAAAATGCACTTGAAATTTAAATTAATTAAATTTCCATAATTCACAAAACAAAAACATGGCGGACGTAAAGTCGGGCGCGGACGACTTTAGGATACCCTGTACCACTAGCTTATAATAAAGTCCGATTTCTTCACAAAAAACCAAAAACAGAAGAATTTTTAAGCAAAAATTTTTTTTGACCGATCATTCCTATGGGAGCTATATGATATAGTCAACCGATTTCAATAAAATTTGACAGTGCTTAAATACCTTTAAAAAGATATGAATGCCAAATTTATTTCAAATATCTGTACAAACAAACAAAACATTTGGATTAAATTTAGTACAGTGCTTAGGAACTATAAAATACTCACGAATATAAAATTTGGTCCCAATATCTTAACAAACAAACGAAACACAACAAATTTTGTTAAAAAATCGATTTTTTGAAAGATCGGACTCTATGGGAGCTATATGATATAGTCAACCGATTTTGTTCAAATTTGGCACATTGCTTAAGTGGTCTCAATTTCCAAACGCCAAATCTGGTTACGATATCTTTATTAAAAAACGAAATATAGCGAATTTTTCTTTAAAAAAGTTATTTTGGCCGATCGGTCCTATGGGAGCTATATGATATAGTCAACCGATTTCGATCAAATTTGGTACAGTTATTGGGAACTATAAAAAACTTTCGAATGCCAAATTTGGTTACGATATCTTCATAAACAAACGAATTATTCATCTAAAACGCTTTTTTTTGTCGAGGTCGTCTCAAACACCCCCATGGGAGCTATATAATTTATCCCCGATATCAAAAAAATAAAATAAACTTGCCTCCTATGGAATAATATGGGATCTAATGTAAAAATTTGGTAACTCTAGCTCTTACCATCTCTGAGATCTAGGCGTTCACACGGACAGATGGACAGACGGACATGGGTATATCGACTTCTCTATTCACCCTGATCATACTTTAGGTAACTTTGGGTGTCTCCGACGTCTCCTTCTATATGTTACATACATTTTCGGCTTGCACAAACTTAATATACCCTTGGTACCATACGGTACAGGGTATAAATACAAAATATGATAAAAGAAAACAAAAAGTTAATAATTCATTTGATTCAAAATTTAAAACTTAGAAATAAAACCTAAAAAATAAGTAGCAATTCATTTGATTTTTTTTGACAATTTCAGGCCAAAGGTTGTCTATAGGCTACATTTCGGTGGGGCCAAACTAGGATTTCCAGGACCTTCAAATTGTATCTGTGACTATGCTAAGCTAATTTTAAAGTCAAATATTTTTTTTAATTTTCCCATTTTAATTCTGTCCTGAAAGGGTTAAAAAAAAGCTCTTTGGTGGCGTTCAAAATTAAAAAAAAATATATGTCAAAAATGGATTCTTCGACCCCAAAAAGCATTATATTAATATTTGAGTAGAGAAAAAAAACATGGAAAGTCTAAATTTATTATTAAGTATTTTGAAAAAACCTATTTTGAAAAAGTGGCCGACTCTGAACTAATTTTTACCCATAGTTTCTTAGGCAAAAATGCCCTAAGATTCAAAATCGCTGAAAGCCCATACAAATTGATCTGCCCTAATGTACATATATCGAAAAGACTCAAAAAGATTCGCAATCAACAAATATTGATTTTATTGTCAGAAAAATAATCGGTTTAAAATCGAATCGATTAAATGCGATTTTTATTGTGCAATAATCCGGCATTTTTATCCCCACGAAATTAAAAATCGCGTCAGAACATCGTACCCGAATTTTCGATCTTCAGCCTTTTGTATTGAAATGAAATGAAAAATATTTTTTGTTAATTAAAATTAATAAAAAAATTTCTTGGGCTTATACTAAATTATAATGAGGGAATTGGAACAATAGATCAAGAACTGTGCTTGAAATTCCTATAAATATCATGATTCCGAAAAAAACGCATTAAAATCGCTAGCGACTAAGGTGCGTTTAAAACGCCCTATTGTTAATGTGAGCCTTAAAAAAATTATATGCTTTCAAACCTGCTTTAAATGAAAGGAATTGGAACAATAGATCAAGACCTGTGCTTGAAATTCCGATAAATATCATAATTCAGATAAAAACGCGTTTAAGTCGCGAGTGACTTAGACGCGTTTAAGACGCCTTATTATTATTAATAATAATATCGATCTCATCGATAAATACTTTTATGAAATTATGTATGGTTATACTAAATTAGAATGAGTTTTGACTTAAAATAACTGAATTGTAGACCTTCGAAAAAAAATGTTTTTTTCACTTTTTTTGTGTTTGGAACTTGCTATAAAATAATAATTTAACAATTTTTCATGTATACTGTCAGTATAACCCATACAAAATATTATATCCTATCAAAAGTAATTAAAATGAAAGGAATCAAAACAATAGATCAAGACGAGTGCTTGAAATTCTGATAAAAATCATGGTTCCGAGAAAAACGCGCTTAGGTCGCGCGCGACTACCGTGCATTTAAGACGCTCTATTTTTATGAATATCAATCGCATCGAAAAATCCTCTAATGAAATTATCCTTGGCGTATACTAAATCAGAATGAGTTTCAACTAAAAATGAACTGAAATGTGGACTTTGGAAATACAAATATGTTCACTTTTTTTGTAATTTGACTTTGCTTAAAAATAAAAAATTTACAATTTTTCATATATATGGTTAGTACATATTATTATTATACCAACAATTATATCCTGTCAAGCATGCTTTAAAAGGAGAAATAGGTCAATACTTGTGCTGAAAATTCTGAAGAAAAACATGGTTCAGAAAAAGCGTGCGTTTTTAGCCGCACTTTAATCGCGCGCGACTTAGATGCGTTCAGGACGCTCTATTTTCATGAATATCAATCGCATCGAAAAATCCTTTAATACACAAATTCTACGAATATGTAGCTTTCATATAAAAAACCTTTTTCTCTACCAAAATTGAAAGAACCTCCGCTTTAAGTATTTTTTCCAGTTTCACCGCCGCTTGTCCAAATATAGACTTTACTCCCCAAGGACTTGGCCAACATTTATCACTTACCAAATCACATTTTCGTTGTATTTTGTAAAGCATAGCAAACTGTCAACGCTGACAGAAAACTATATCCAAGTCCAAGTCTTTGGCTATTGCAGTTGTCAGCTCGATAAAGCCCCGGAAGCATTTGGAGACGCTGTCTACGGTTGACATTTCTTAGAACCAAGAACTTCATTTGCAACATGGGCAGGGGTTTGTTTACCGTAACGCGTTGAAACGGAAATAGTAAAACTTTTATAATGAGAAAAGTTGCTATAAAAAAGCCAACGACAAAAAAAAAACGTTAAAGTCTTGTGGCAGTTGCAGCATTGCCAGCTCGAAATAGGCTTATCATAAAAAATAGAAAAAACAAGAAACTTATCTGGTTGTCAGACGTGGTAGGCTTTGCATTTGCTTTTAGTTCGTTTACAAACTTAATTCTATAGATCAGAGCACAAGTAATTTATTACAAATTATTAAAAAAATAAAAATTAGAAATTAGGCAAAATGGATGAACGTTTACGTTGTCGTAAGCAGCGCAAGAATAAGCCGCCAGAGCAGAAGTTGGGGGTTATAAAAAAGTGAGTACAGAGTGGAATCTTCTTTAACTGGGCTGACTGTAAGACCGTTTTTATAGCAGCGTTGTCAGTCTTTGACCGCCTTTTTCTCAGTTTGGAAGAAGAATTCTAAGAAGCAGCTCCTTTAGATCTCTTACTAACTTCTCTCCCACTTTTCTGCTTACAGATACCTTCCAGATCTCAACAATAATGAAGGCTTCATGCTATTTGTGATGCATTTCCATGACCTCGTGCTGGTACCCTTATTAAACTTTGCCAAGGAATCCTTACGCTTTTTCAATCGCTGCACCAAGCCCGATCGCAAGGAGTTCCAACGCGCTGTACTGGCCACATTTATAGGCTTTTCCATAATGGGATTCATAGCGTTTTTTGTCAAGCTGCTGCATATACCCATTACCAGCATATTGGTGGACTAACCCGTCCGGCCCAAGGCGCTTTCAGCAGTTGCAATAGGCAAAAATAAACTTTAAATTCAATTGCAAAAACTGAAGTGAAAAATAAAAAAAATACAAAAATTGCAGGAAGAAAAAAACTAGTTTGGCTTTTGGCCAAGAGCCATAAATACAGCGCCTAAGCCAACAGTGCCAAAACAAAACCAAGCAGCTTTTGGCAAAGCCACTGAAAACTGGCTGGGGGTAAGGGCGGCTTGAAGAGGGTTGCACAAACAGCCAACAACAACAGCAGCGGCAGCAGCAGGCATAACAAAGCCAAGTTACAAGCTTGGCTGACAGGCGTTGTGCATGGGGCGTGGCACGCCTCTAGCAATGTGTTGACAAGAAAATTTCAACGCCAATTCGCGATGTTGGGAAAAACATTTGCTGTTGCCAAACCAATATGTCGGATGTGTGTTAAAAGTAATCAAATCTCACATACAAGGCGTGTGCAAAGGTGCACCAAAGCGTTGCCAGCCTGAAGTTTTGTCAATTGCCTTCGGACTTAAGCTCTGGTCAGCTGACTGGCTGGCAACTCTGGCCAATTTTTGGCACACTTAATCAAACTTTATGCAAACAGCAGAGAGCAGAGAGAGAGAGCGAGAGAGAGAACACTATTCCACAACGCTAACAGTTAAATGCTGCAATTTGTATGGCGTTTTGTAATGTTGCAACATGCCGCACCACCAGCCCCCCTTTTCTTAACCAAATGCACTAAATTGTGCAGAATTTTAGTTACTGACCCAAATCCCAGGACTAACCAAAAAATTGCGTACGTAAAGTCGGGCGTGATCGACTTCAATTGTAAGCGGGGCTCATGGGGTTAGGCGACTGTGGAATGCTCTGTAAAATTATGTTGGCAGGCAATAATGTGGAAATTTCTAATTTCAGTTGGGGAATAATGACAGTTTATATAGATTAGAGAATATATTTTTTTAAATCTGCTAAGTTTTGATCCTGGACAGATTAATCAGCAATTTTATGACTGGTACTAAAATCGAATTCAGTTTATATAGATTGGGAAAAAATTATAAAATATTTTTTGATTAAAGTCACTTTATAAAGGGAATGTCCCAAAATCGAAAATTAAAACAATATTTACGCTTTCCTCTAAAAACACCAAAACATAAGGAAATTAATTTTTTCATAAAATTAGAAAAGAGGCTATGATATTAGTAAAATACCAGATTTGTGAATTAAAAGAATATTAATATTAAAGCTTTACTCTGCAGCAATAACTTGTCACGGCCTTGGTAATTGATGTGAAATAAGACCATAGTAACTTGGCTAACCCAGATTAAATATAGGAACCTTTTTTAAGAGATTTATATTTAAAAAATTTTTAACATCTTTGTTTTTAGCTTTAAGTAAATTTATACAAGCCTGAGTTAACATAGTTTTAATCTTTCTCAATATTATATATAAATATATTATATTATTATCTGTCGAGAATTTTTACTTCAGGAATAGTCAGTAAAAATTGTATACTATGGGCAGAATATACAATTTTGGTTGAATCATTGTGGAATCGAAATTCTCGAGCAATTGTTTTTTTATTAAAAAATCCCTTGAATGCAGCAAAGGGTGATTTTTTTGGTGTAAATCTGTAGCTTACCTAAAAATGGATTGTGGGCTCACAATACAACAGATGACATCGATTTTTAAATGGAGGAAAATGTACCAAACCTTTTTTGGCAAAAAAGACAACGCATCGGGACAGAATTTTTTTGCAGTACGGCAAATTTCAAAAAATTTTGAATTACAAAAATTTCTTAAAATTCGATGCAAGGGAAACTCATAAAGAATCGAAATATTACAGCTTTTACATAAAGATAAATTTAGGTATATATTATAGACAGTACTGAAATCCGTATAGGTACATGAAAGACCTAAACGTGTTTTTATAATAAAAATCCCTTTATTTAAAGTAATTGGTGTAAATAAGGAGCAACTGAAAACCATAAAAACACCCTATATAACATAATTAATCCATAGACAATAATTTTATAGATTACAGTAATGGAAGCCGCATAAGCAAATATTGATTTGAACTACATATAAAGTTGAACGTATTTTTATAATAAAACTTATTTAATTTAAAAGCGTTATTTGGTAGTAAAAAATATTATATAAGTAATAATATAATAAAAATTCGAAACAAAAAAAGGCAAAACAATAAAAGTCACCCTATATCAACATATTTATGAAAAAAAATTCTTGAATATTTATTTTATTGGCAATCAACCCATATTTCTAAGGGTAACGATCCAACATCTATGTATAGATAATTTCGACTTTTCCAAACTTGGTATACACCTTAGAGTCTTGACAAAGACTTCATAAGAACATTTGAATGTACTTTATGTAACTCTTTACTTAATAAAGTATATAAAAATATCTAGACTAAACAGAACTTTATAATAAATGTGGTGGAAAGTTTGTTCAGATATACTATATGACCAATGCAAAGTGGATCAAAACAGGGTGCCTATTTTTGTTGTCGATAATATATGTTATTTGCATATTTTTGCAGAACTCTTTCCATTAAGCCCTGTTTGATTTGCACCAATTTTTCTTATTCCTGTCACATAAATTTCCATGAATTATATATACTCCTTCTAGACTTTAAAACCTAAGGTATATAAAAATATATCTAGGCTGCAAGTCTGCTTACTATTTGACAGCCTTTGGATGCGTTTGCTGCACGGACAATTCACTGCGAAAATTGGTAGACAAAAGTTGCATGAATGTATGTCTGTCTGTCTGTGAGTGTGTGTGTGTGTATTTGTGGCAAACAAGCTCACAACAACAACAGCCCTGGTAACCGTACATGTGTGTGTTTGTGTGTATTTATGACTGTGTATGTGCTTGTCTGTGCGTTTCAACGTTGCCATTGAGATTGAAAAATGTTAAAAAATTGCTTTTAAATGCCGCAAAATACAATTTATTATTCAACAGAGGCAAACGCCAAATGCGAGGCACATTGTGTCGACTCTGTTGGACTCCAAGAGAGTAGTCCGTATCCAGCATGGTCTAGTGGGTGGTGGTCGGTGCTCGGTGGTTGGTGGGATGTGGTCGGTGGGTTTGACTTTATGCACGCACGACCAGTGCGTAGCAAAGCTCAACACTGTGGCTGTCGAGCTGTAAATTTAAATAAAGCCCACACACAGATACACACACACACACACATATACACGGATGCACATTATTGTTGTATGCAGTTGTTTTGTTTATTACCCATACGCACTGTGTGCACCACAGCTGAGCGGACTGATTTGTGGTGCAGCGTGCTTGCCAAACAAAATGTTGAAGCTTTTGTCATGTGGAGAAAGAAGTATAAGTTAAGTTGAGCAAAGGCCGAGTTGCAACTGGAAGTAGGTAAGTAACTATAGCAATAGTTAAATAAAAGCCACAAAATGTTGCACAGTTTGAAATTAAAGTTGCTTCAAATGAACAAAGCCAAGTTGATTTCAACTCAGGCACGTGTCCAGTTTTAATTGGCAACTGTAAGGATTTATTGACATTTTACATCATTTTTATTGTAACGAAGAAACAATAGACAAGAAGACTTATATAATATTTCGTTTTTCATTATAGAAAAGATCTTGTCTAACGTCTATGCGTATAATTTAAATTGCCAATTGTTACCAAACAAAAAATAGAGCAATTTAATTAGTTACTTCTTTTTAATTTAATTTTTATTTTATTTTTCTTCTTTTTTGGTACTTCTTATGTATGAAAATAAAGAAAGTTAAATTCTATCAATTGAGTTCCAATTTATAAAGTAATTTTTAAAATATCCAATATGTCGTACGAAGGTCACCGTAGGAAATCAAAAATTTTGTATATTGAATGTGTAGTTATTTGAAAGGTCTTAGGAACCACCACAATTTTCGATAACAGTGCGGTACAGTAAGAAAAAAAAAGGGAGTAACCTAATAGAGACTATGTTTTTTCCAAAATAACAGATTACGTGAAACTCTTAAGAGCAACTTTTTATATATTAAGTACCTAATCTACTAATCAATACAGAAAAAATATAATAAAGTGGACTTAAATTAATATATATATATTTACTGTCTTACACAATAATTAGAAAAACAAATGGATTCAACACAATCTACTTAATATGCAAATGCCTTAAGTCAGAGAGAGCCCAGGATAGCAATATTCATAGATCTTTAAACATTTCCTCATAATATCTCTCTGAAGAACCAAAAAAAATATTTCTTTTTAAACTGTAGAATTCTATTCTTTTTGTTCGACCTCAGTTTACGATAATCTTGCATGTACCATCCAAGTATATCTATAATCTTCTTGAATCCACTGCTAAAATCATTATCGAAATAAAACTACCTTCTTTTTATCAGAAACAACTTTTATTGTATTAGAAACAATAATGAAGTGGTACATTAAAGTAACAGATTTGACTAAAGCCAGCAATCTCATTCAACATATTCTTTAGGAATTTTTTTCATCATACTTCACGTTCTTGCATAATCTCACTAAATAAAATTCTTCTTGAAGGTTTTAGATAGGGTTAGTTTTAAAATTTGTATCTGAAACGTGGAATTGCGTTCCTTTTCTGAGTTACTTAGTTTCTATTCTTACTAAAGGGAGCTCATCTATTTTGCTCAGATGATATCTCAGTTGGCTGGCTTTCATCTTACTTACGACAGATCATCTGTATTACTTAGATAATATGTATAGATATCTTTGTAAATACGTATGCATCTTACATGTGATAAAACTTGTTTTCAACGTTTTTCTAAGCTTTTAAACTTGCCTTATCTGGCCTACCTGTCTTTCATCTTCGTTATAGGAGATCATCAGTTTTGCTTAGACTAAATCTGATAATAACATTTTTAAATCTGCATCTTACATATGCTAAACTAAATTCTAAACTTGTTTCCAAGCTTTTAAACTTGCTTTACCTGACCTATCTGTCTTTCATCTTAGTTAAAGAAGATCTTCCATTTTGTTTATTTGATATCTGAAGATATATCTGTAAATCTGAAACTTTTATGTGATGAACAAAATTTCAATAATTATTTCCAAGCTTTTAAACCAGAATCATCTGAGCTACTTGCCTTTTATCACATTTATGACAGTTTATCTGATTTGCTTGGATGATACTATATCTAAGGACATTTTTGTGAATCTGCGTCAACCAATTTTCAAACTTTTATTTAAACTTTTAAGCTTGCCTTATCTAAGATACTTTCTTTTCATCTTACTTAGGGAAGTTAAACTGTTTTCTTTAGATAGGAAGGAGTTTATTTTAAATTGCATCCTATACATGCAAAAACAAATTCTTAGCTTTTTTCTGAGCTTTTAAACTTATCTTATCTGACCTACCTGACTTTCATCTTAGTCAAGCAGATCATCTGCTCTGTTTTTATAATATCTAAAGATATTTTTCTTAATCTGCCTTTTATGTATCCCAAACCCAACTCTATCCTTTTTGTACGGTTTTAAACTTGCCTTATCAGACCTACCTATCTTTTATCTTACTTATGTGGGTTCATCTGTTTTGCTTAGATAATATCTGAAGATATTTTTTGAAATCTGCATCTTGTATATGGTAAGCGTAATTCTAAACTCTATTTCTAAGCTTTTAAGCTTGCTTTAACTGATCTAGCTGTCTTTTATCTTAGTTATTGGAGATCATCAGTTTTTTTTTATATGATTACTTCAGTTATTTTTATGAATCTGCAAGATATAAAAGATCAACCAATGCTTAAAATGGGTTGAAACCCATCATCCCCATTCATCTTAATTATAGGAAATCTTCTTTTTTGCTTATATGATATTTTCAGATATTTTTATTAATCTGGATCTTATACACGATAAACTAAATTCAAAACAATTTTCTAAGCATTTAAACTTACCTTATCTTTTATCTTCATGTCTTCCATCTTAGTTATAGGATATCATCTGATTTGTTTATATGATATATTCAGTTATCTTTATAAACGTGCATCTCATAAATGATTAACCAAGTTTAAAACATACTTTTACAGTTTTAAGCTTGTCTCATCTGAATTACCTGTTTTTCAACTTACTCTTCAGGGTTCATCTGAGTTGCTTAGATGATTTCTAAAATTATTTTTGCAAATCTGTTTCTTAAATATACTAAATAATATTTTAAACTTTAATTAAAATTATTTTTGTCCAAATACTCTAATAGTTTCATCTCTTAATTCTCATCTCTAAAAAAAGTGATTTATTACTAGTCGCGTCATTTACATTAACCCCATAATAACTCATTCTAAATCACTGTAGAATTTGTTTAACTCTCAGTTAAGCAAAAATTATTTAATTAAATTTATTTGCACGCTAATTCCAATTGCCGCAAATGTCGCGGGTTCAACGGGCAACATCAAAAGACATTGAAATTAATCAGGCGCAATCCACAAACAATCCGCCACCCGCAACCCGCAGCTCACACGCTTCAGCTACAAGCCTCGGGCACATATATACTATATATGTATATAATACATAATTGCATTAATTTATGTACAAAAGCCAGAAATTAAAAATAATATCCGCAAATAATTAAACTTTCAATACAACATACATATATATAAATTGTGTGCCAGCTGTCAACGGGTGGCGCCACCAACCAACGAAGCGGTCTAAAAGCGCCCCAAGGCCAAAAGCAAAAAACCCAGTTACAGGAACCAGTTGAAAGGCTAATTTTCATTTTTACATTTGAACTGGAAAACGCTGTGGAAAATGAAAACGCGGTCGAGCTGTAAATGCGCCTTCTAATGCGCGCCATGTTATCAGTTCGTCCAAAATTTTGGAGTCTGTGGGGAGGGGGAGGGGCTATTTGACCAGCCAATTTCATGGTTAAATGATTCAGAAACAGAATTACAAAATTAGGCGGCCCGTTAACACAATGTAATTAACTCTTGTGCGGCTGTCTATATACAATATACGAATATATATATACATATTTGATATTTATTTACTGCGTACATGAATTGAAGTCAAGGACTCCTCGTCGTAGTAGCTCCTGTTAGCCAAAAGCCCCTTGGGTGCACTTTGATTTTCCAGCCCAAACGCTGACAAATTTTAAAACTATTGAGTGTAGCTTCCCACTCCCGATCCCGATCCCGCCGGCCATTATTTTGTCCTGAAAGCAATTTGAGTCAAATTTTATTGCCAAAGTTTGTAGCACATGGAAAATTGTTCAAGTGCCACAAAAAGTTGCAGTCAACGTGGCATGCCTGCGCACTCGTCGTGCCACAATTAGCCCGGCCTAAAAGCATGCAAGTGGCTGAGGAGTTGCCACTCCCACTGCTGCCGCCTTTTGGAGAACAAATGGCAACACGAATGAACAATAAAACGCCAAGACATTAAAGCACGTTTTTGCCTAGGTGACCAATTGAAGTTTATGTCGAGTCTTAAGAGATCTACTTTTAGTTATATTTCTGTAATTTATGATGCCAAGCGAGAGGCATGCCCCAAGAAAATTGCTCCAAACTCAAATCAGTTGAACAAGTGGCAAGGCAAATTACATGCACCTGGGAAGTTGCCATATTCTATATATTTTAAGGTAATAAAAGCTTGTTCTACAAAGTACTTTCAAATGAATTTATTCGAGTGAAAGTTTTGCAAGTCTCCTAGAGAACTGCATGATAATCAAGTTTCAATTTAAGGAGTTGGGACTGGGGCAGATGTTAGACCTAGTTTTGTACAATTTAACAAAGCTGTTTGGAATTTACACAAAAAATTCAATATTAATTATAACTATAATTCCTATTATTATACAAAAATTATTTCAGATTCTAGAAAGCTTAAACGCCACTGAAACTTTTTTCAACACTAGTTGGGCGCTTAATATTTTTAAAGTAGGACAACCTCACAAAAAAAAAAAAACTAAAAATTTCTTCGAAATACACTCCACTAGATCTCGCTCGTCTATAAATATTGTATTTTATTTATTTCCTTAACAATTCCGTAACTAAAAATCATTACAAGTAACCCTGCCAACCATGGGTGAAAATTCAATGAACCTCTTATAAAATTCTTATATAACATTCCACGGAAAAAGAAACTCTTTCAAAAGGAAATTTCATGGCAAATGCAATTACACTGATTGCCAAAAAAATGTAACCACTACCTTAACTAATTCCTTTTCGCTTAACACTTGAGTGCGCAGGAAGCGCAAAAAATCACACAGTCTCTTCCTTCTAAACGCATCGTATGTTGGCAACTCTGCTTATGCCATCATCGTGTCATCATGACAAAATCAGACGACTTGCAACATTGCATTAAGATTTGTCACTACTAAAGCTACCAAAATGTAGATGCAGCAACAACAACAGCAGCAACAACAACTTGCAACAACGAGTAGCATCGAGTTTTCTTTTAGCCAACGAGCTGAGCACAACTCAAATCACATTTTCGCATGTTGCATTTCGACAAGCAACAACAACGACAAGAAGAAGAAGATGGAGAAGAAGAAGAAGAAGGAGAAGAGGAAGAACTCAGCTAGTTCTAGAAGAGTAGCTAAGGAAACAGCAGCAGCAGTGGCAACAAGGACGACAGTCGGACTGACAATCAGTCAGTCCGTATTTCTTCCTCAGAGACTCGAGGCTTACGGCAAATTCAATTTCGTGTAGCTCGATTGCATTGCGGCACATTGGCTGTTACACTGAAAGATAAAATGGGCTGAGAAGTATAGTGAAATTTTTTGTTTAAGAAAATGTGCATATTTTGGTAAGACTTCGTATTTATTTTAAAAAAAATTCTCAATATTTTTGAAAACATCTCAAGATTCTTAGTTTAGTCTGAGCCTTTAGGGGAATCAAAAATTTCGAAATGCTGACTTTGTTGAGAAATTCCTGATGTAATTTTCCATTTAAGAATATTAAATAAAATACAAAAAAATATAATTCAATTTTGATTCCGACTTGTCGATTTAACAATGCAGCTTATAGTTACTACACTGTGAGAAAAAGGGCTTAGTAGTGTAGCGAAATAACATGCGCATTTTTTCAGAATAATTTATTTAAAAAAAAAATTATGAATATTTTCGGACTTAAGATTCTTTGGTTAGTCAGATCCTATAAAGAAGCCAAAAAATTTCTGAATTTCTAGCCTTTCAGAGAACGTGATTAATTTTCTGTTGTAATTCTAAATTTAAAACTGATAAAAAAAATTAAAATAAATAGATTTCGATTGTGACTTGTCAATTTAAAAATGCAGATTGTAGTTATAGCTGCTAAAGTTTTTCCTAAGGCCTACTGAAGAAAAAATAAATTTTAATTATTCAAAAACAATCTTGTAGTTACAGTGCGATAGTTTATCCAAGGTCTACTTAAAAAAAAAAAATTGTGTTATTAAAAAAATCATATATTAATTTATTTTTTTCTTGAAATTTTTGAAATGGAATAAAACATTTTTATCCTGGCTTCGACGGATTTCTATTCCGAATTCGCGTTCCAACAATTCAGCTTATCATTACCTAGAAGTTTTACCAAAGGCCTACAAAATATTTTTGGGCTAGTATTCCTAAAAAGACAAATAGAATCGTTAAGTTAACAAGGCGAAATCGAAAAAAATTATATTAAATAGCTCATATTGACATGATCTATAAACTTGTATCGCGAGCAACAAGAAAATTTAATTTAAAAATTAATGAAACTCTGTCATCAATAATCCTTACAAAAAAAATTATATGAAGTAGTTATTTTCGATTCATTTTGACGATTTGAAATTTTGTCTATTTTTGTTTCAAATACTCCAGAATATCATGAAGAGAAATAGAATTAAACATTATTTACAATTTTTTAAAATAATGTTAATTATGGAAAATTAAACCAAAAATTTTTGAAATTTTTTTTTAAATATTGCAGTTATTATATAAAAATTATTAATATTAATTTAATAATTTAATTAATTTCTAGATCTTGGTCCAGTTTTTTAGCCTAATAAAAAATAAGTTTTGCGGACAACAAAAATTAAATTTTATTTTCGAAAAACATATTCTCGAGCATCAAGAATTTTGTTTTTCTTTTATTTAAAAATTTACTTTCCTTGATTACCTAACTAACTTTGTAATGAAAATAATATTAAAACGATTGAAATTCATAAAAAAAATAGGGGTCTATTAATAGATGTAGTTTTTTCAGTTCTTTAGAAGAAATTATGACAGTCGATTGACTTCATCTATAAAGGTGTAGAAAGGATATACCATATTGATCAAAAAGTTCCCGAAACTTATTCAGAAAATCTAAAATACAAAATTATTTATCAAAATCGATATTGTTTCCTTCAAAGTATTTCCCAAAATATCACAGGGAGTTAAATCAGGTGAAAAAAATGTGAAGCTATCAAGCTGAAAATTTCATAGAATATCAATGAAAGGTGTGGAAATTTAGGAGAAAAAAAGAAATATAAAATTGGGTGACGGTGATGATTCCGGGAAAAAAATACATTTAACGAATTGTTTTAATAAAATTTCCCTAAATTTTATGTAAAAGTAGCAGCTTTTTCCGAATTTTTACCTAACACTATTGCAGCCTTTATTAACATACTCATATATAAGTTTTTAGTGTACTTTCCATATTGTTTTTAAATGAACAAAATTTTTTACAATCATTTTTTTCGAAATAATAATTATTCTTTGAACTTGTGTAGTGCACTCGCATTCTTTCTTATGTGCAAAAAATTAACTCGTTATTATTTTATTTTAGCACTCATTTATTATTTTTCATAAAAGTTATCCTGCCCAACTTTTTCCCTCAGTGCACTTGCTGCTCAGCTCGCCTGTTCTACTTGGGTTTTTTGTTGAGTATGATGGAACCCGAGGCCACTGCTGCTCATCGATTCGCATTGCATTTCAATATATAAATATTTATATACAAATAAATTCGCCCAAAGCTGAGCGACATCGTCGCGTCTCTCCAAACCCACCCGTAAACTCCGCTCCGACCCCGAACTTTGGAATAAAGATATATGAAGTTGGCAAAAAGCGGCGCCTGTGCGCCAAAAGCTGTGTAAATAATGCAGGTTGGCTGCAATTTTTGCAGCTGCGTCTGCTGCCAGCTTAGTTGCAGCATCTAAAAGGCTCTCCCAGAGACTCCAGACTCCAACATTACACTAGAAAAAAAAAGCAGCTTGTAGTTCGTAAATCGTTTAATGTCGCATTTGTTTAGTTAGCTTTGTGTGCTGGCTGCTGTTCCGGTTCCGTCTGGCTTGATATTTGATGCGCCTGTCGTTCTGCATATAAATCAGGGCAGCCCAGCTAGGCGCTAAGCCTTTATGACATATGGTAAAATTTTCAAACACACACACATAGACACACACTGCGGTTGGCACTCATAGATACAAAGATACACAAACACACTCACAGACACAGATACACTTTTGTGCCCACATGATGGTATTAGGTCGCGATTTTGTTTGGGCAGCGCTTGACAAAATGATTAAACGGTTAGCCCCGGAAGAACCGCCAAATCGAGCCGAATTCAACCCAACCAGGTTTCTGGCCAAATTGGCAGTGAGTTACCGTTGCGCTCAATGAGGAGCAGCGGAAACAACATGGCTGCCAACGGCGTTGGCCATTGTTTGACAATGACAGCGCAAAATTGTTGATGATGATAACGATGATTAGATGAGTGCTTATTTTGGGCCGAGAGTGAGCCAATGTTGTTGGTTGGTTTGGCTGTTTGGTTGTCTAGTGAGTGTATTGGCCTAAAGTGTATCTATAGAGTGGAGTGGAGCTACTGAGTAGCGCATTGAAATTTTCAAAGCTTTTTTGAATGACCTCATTTGCTGTATATTTAATGAATAATTTGGTTAGATACGAATATTATGCGCAAATAAACTGTTTAAGGCGAATGACTCGGGCTTAAAGTGAAATGTTCTTAACTCAAGGTCGTTTTGGGATTAACCGGAAGTAAAGCAGTTTAAAAGCAGCGAATATTTTAAGGAAAAGGACAAAAAAATTATTTACTGACTCTTGCGGAAGCAAAAGATATGATTCAAAATTTGAACAGTTTTAAGGAGCTGGTTGATGCTAAGCTGCATTAGGTTAGGTAAGGTTAGTTATCTCACCCAAACCTCCCAAAAGTTGGAAAAATGGATTGACAGTTTTACGCAGGTACAAATCCACCATAACCAAATTCTGAATCCGCACTAGCTGCTCAATTAATATATCGATATCATCAGGAACCAAATGTTGTCGAATTATGTTTGAGAGAAGAGAAAGAAATGGAGGGAGGTGTGACCCTGCAAGTTTTGTGATCAAATAGAGCGGATTTCTATCCTTCCAAGCTACGGTAAGGTTTCGAAGACTCGCATTAGGGGAATGTAGGACTTCAAGGTCTTTTTTTATGACTAGACTTACTTTCTAGACATATTTCCGAAAAAAGGAAAGTAAAATTTAAATGAATTTTGAAATTAGCGCTGATAAAAAACTTCTGACTTTTTTTGCATTCGTGAAAGATTCTGGCATATCTGGAAAAAAAAAGGAATTATGCGGACAAATTTATATACAATTTTTCAGCATACCAAATCTCAAAAAAAAACTCGAAATAAAAGTTCCAGTAATGACAAAGCTATACAAAATTTAGTTAGTCGCTCTTATCTGAAGGAGCTGGCTCAGCAGTTTATAATCAACCTCATCTAAGTCCCAGGACGTTGCGATATCGAGTGAAATTTTATCGCGAATGAACTGGCTAGACAAGGAACTACCAGCATCCTCCTTTATGACGAGGTGAGCCTGGGTATACCTATGGCCCGCTTTAGACTGAAGTTACGAAATCAATTCGCCATCATTGCATACCTTATGTGGAATTGGTTATCACGGCAAACTTGTCCGACTTTTTGCAGGAAAAGAACAAAGAAACTTTGCTGTCTTAATAGAGCTCATTGCTCGAACGTAATTGGAACTATTGCAGGACACTAACTGGTGGGAGTCCACGCATCCCTGCCAAACGGTCCTTTTCATGAATTCTGCAGAAGCTATGGCGCCTTTTTTGTTACTGTGCAGAACAACGTTCCGTTCAATTCCTTACTGGCATATTTGAGCTCTCAGAAAAGAGTCCAAGAAGTCTTTCGAAAATTATTCAGGCCGCCGAAGGGACGCGACTTAAAGGTCATGTAACAGATGGGGAAAGGGTTCTATCAGTATCATTACGGTCCAATTCCTTAGTGAGTTGCGATACCAAGCCTCAACTACTGCACTAAATTCACCTAAGGTGAGAGCAATCCATTTTCATTTGAGACGCCGAATTTTGATCGACACAGGTGCTCAATGCACCTGCTCAAAACCTCTGAATTCGAGATACTCCCGCAAGTTTATAACCTTATTCCCAAGGGTTAGGGCTCTATTAATATTGTGCAAATATATGTTACGTAGAGACTCCAGAGATACACACAAGTTAGCTCCAATATGCTCAGAAAGTTGAAAAAAAAAAGATCTTGAGAATTAAAAGAGCTGGAATAGCCAAAGTTGATTTATGGACTTACATACATGTGCATGCCAATTTCGTCAGATAATTTTCCATATTCTTTTCATTCCTACCCCAAATAATTTCAAGGCGCAATATTTGATAGTCTAAGTTTTTATCCATGGGTGAACTAACAAATTTATCGATCTATGTATACGGAAATGGAATAATAAATATAAAGAAATTCCAGTGTTTGAACTTCATCAATAGCGAAAAGTCGTTAGACAAAGTTAGTTTCGAATCTTCCAGTAGGCTCGAGATCCCGACTCGACTCATTAGAATTTTGTCGGTACTTGGAAGTTATGTAATTTGATTTCAGTGGTGCATCCACTGGGGGATTTTCGGGATACCCCTAAAAGCTTTCAAAATGGATTGATATATTGGGTTGTCAAAAAAGTCTTGCGGTATTTCCGCAAGCTTGTCTTTGCAAGCGCGTAGTTCTACTTGTATTCGTCGCATCGGTTCACGCTAGAGCTTTTTGGAAAGCTCTTTTCACGTGCTAACACGTGTTTGATTAATTGTTGTTTGCTTTTAGTCGTTCGTGAGTTATAGCGTCGCAAACTTGGAGCAAAATAAAGAGAAAATACGGCATATTTTACAGTACTACTACGATAAAGGCAAAAATGCATCTCATGCTGCCAATAAAATTTGTGCAGTTTATGGACCCGATACAGTTTCTATTTCCACCGCACAACGATGGTTTCAACGTTTTCGTTCTGGTGCAGAGGTGATCGAAGATGCGCCACGGTCCGGAAGGCCTGTTGTCGAAAATTGCGATAAAATCGCTGAATTGATCGAAAGAGACCGGCATAGTAGCAGCCGTAGCATCGGCCAAGAGTTGGGCATGAGTCATCAAACCGTTATAAGCCATTTGAAGAAGCTTGGATTGAAAAAGAAGCTCGATGTATGGGTGCCACACGACTTGACGCAAAAAAACATTTTTGACCGTATGGATGCATGCGAATCGCTTCTGAATCGCAACAAAATCGACCCGTTTTTGAAGCGGATGGTGACTGGCGATGAAAAGTGGGTCACTTACGACAACGTGAAGCGTAAACGGTCGTGGTCGAAAAGCGGGGAAGCTGCCCAGACGGTGGCCAAGCCTGGATTGACGGCCAGGAAGGTTCTTCTGTGTGTTTGGTGGGATTGGCAGGGAATCATCCACTATGAGCTGCTCCCCTACGGCCAAACGCTCAATTCGGACCTGTACTGCCAACAACTGGACCGCTTGAATGCAGCACTCATGCAGAAGAGGCCATCTTTGATCAACAGAGGCCGAATTGTCTTCCATCAGGACAACGCCAGGCCACACACATCTTTGGTGACGCGCCAGAAGCTCCGGGAGCTCGGATGGGAGGTTCTTTTGTATCCACCGTATAGTCCGGATCTCGCACCAAGTGATTACCACCTATTTCTGTCCATGACGAACGCGCTTGGTAATCGGAAGTTGTCCACAAGAGAGTCCTGTGAAAATTGGATCTCCGAGTTTTTTGACAATAGGGAAGCGAGCTTCTATAAGAGGGGCATTATGAAGTTGGCATCTCGTTGGGAAATCGTCATCGAACAAAACGGCGCATATTTGACTTAAATCGCATTATTATAACCAATTTTATGAACAATTGCAAATTCAATAAAAATACCGCAAGACTTTTTTGACAACCTAATATTTTGAGAGGTCTAATAAATAAAAGCAAATATTCAAATATTCCAGAGTTCGATCCTCTTCAATAGCGAAAAGTCGAATGGCTGGAGTCCCCGATTCGACGTATTTTTTATTGCGAGTATATTGTCGGTTTTTGGAAGATTACTTGATGTTAGTGGCGGTTCCAGGGACAGACTTTCGAGACTCGCCAAAAGTTCAAAAAATTGGTTTACAGTTTTTAGAGAGCTCTTATAGATATTCTTATAAATATACACTTCGAAGCTAAAAAACCCCCAAAAAACAAATATAATGACCCCTGGGATAAGTACAGCACTCATTTTAGCTTGTCCCATTTTGAAAGCTCTTTCAAACAGCTTCTCCTCCACACTGACCTCAAATTAAAAAAGTGCTTAACTTTTTAGTTTATTAGCTCTATAGATTTTGTGGCTACCAAGCCCATAACTTTAAGTTTATCATAGAGGCATTTTAAAATACATAAATCCCCTAAAGTGTTTCATAAAACATTGGCTTAATAAAGTTTAGCACAACCTCTAAATAGCACTTTTATCACCTACCGACGTTTCACAACACTAAACAAAACTGAAACACTTAACGTACTTCATATGCTAATTATGTGCTATAAAATTTAAAATTAACTCATAAATCGCTCAAAACTTCCAAGTCATAAAAAGCAGGTCCAACAAGCCGTACCTGCCGGCTGCCAAGGCTATTGGCAAAGTTTTGAAGGTGCCTATGAACTAGTGCCACATTGCTCCAACCTCCACGCTCTCGCTCCCTCTCTGTCTCCGGCTGCTCCAAAAGAACAAACTATAGACAGACAATTTCCTTATGAAATGAAAATAAACATGACATTTCTAGGTTTATGTACTATTATGCTGCAGCTGTGTCTTTGACTCGTGCTCCACGAGAGAGTCAAGCTCTAAAAGCAAGCCAAGGCAGGACCAGGACTAGGAACTGCTGCTTAGGTTAAAACTTTGGCCACCAGAAAACCCCCAACTCAAGACCCAGCTTGTTGGCTGCTATAAAATGTCATCTTTTATTATGGCAAGGCTCAACTGGCATTGTATAAGTGTGTGTGTGTCGAGACTGTGCCTAGACTAGGCGGCATTATCTTGGTGTGTGTGTGACTGTATCTGTGTATTTGTAGCTCTAAGTACGTGTATCTATGTGTATGTTTGTGATAGTGGCAAACAATGCCTGACAGCGCAGCTATGGCAATGTCTTCTATACCCAGTTTATACGCTCGGCTAAACATTTCTCCACTCCGCGGCACACTCTCTACCCTCCCTCTCTCTCCCACCATGCTGTCTCTCCAATTGTATCTGTATCTGTATTCGACTGTGTGCTTCATGCTGTGAGTTTCATTTCCGGTGCGACATTTCGTTACAAAACTTTATTTTCAATTTGTGCACATATTACACAGCTTGGGCATAGTACACAGCTCCCAGCTCCCAGCTCCCATCTCCTCTGGCCACACTACATCCTGCATAGAGAGTATTCCGAACCCGTTGCTGGCTGCCCTACTTATCTAGCTTTTGTTTTTATTTTTAGTGTAATTGTTCTATTTTTGCAATGGCAATTGCTTCTACTTATGCGTTACCAGGCTGCATGTATTCCATGTCCAAGTCCAGCATGTTGCTGGGCTGCTTATCATAGGAACCTCCTGGGTTGCCCTAGTGATGGCAACGTGACAAAAATCCTACTTAATGGTGTGAAGTGGAGATTTGACGAGCTAATCAGCTTACGCTTGGGATTTTATAACAAATACAATTAAACAAAGACGAAAAGATTTCTCAGGGATTACTGAAGGCATTATATTTCTTAAGTCACGACTGCCGTGTCACGAGCGGATCAATTAAAGATATCGTGTCTGTGACTCTTTGATTGAGCAGCATGAACAGCAGATATTTCGCGTTTTATAATTTCGACCCCCAGAATGGATCCCCCTAGGTCGACTTAAGTGAATTAAAGGGAATGTAAACTATAGAAACTATTTATGTCAAGGTATCGACATCATCTTACAACTGTGCTGCAACCATTCATTTATTTTAAGCTACTCTCTGTGAGATGCCTTCTAAAATCCGTAAAACCTCTCAATAATCTTCTACTTGAGTATTCAATAAAATCGCAACTCCTTGGAATTCCCCCCATTTACTTATCACGCGCCCATCTTCAGCTTAACTGCTCTTACTCGTCACAGTTGCCTGACTCGGGCTGTTGATTATTATTACAAGCATTATGACCGGATTTCATTCTAGCCTTAGAGGCTGGAGCAGGAGCAGTGGCAGCAATGGCTGCGGCAGCTGTTGGTAATGAAATTAGTTTGTCACTCAGGTCCTGGACAAGCAGGACTATAGCATGACAAGCCTACCCCACCGAGTCCCAAACTACAAAAACTTCAAGTTTATGTTGCACACAGGCCAGTCAAGCAACCAACCAAACAACAAACCAACCAGTCGACCAACCAACCAACCCGTCATACAAGGCAGTCATCCAGCGCTGTCAGCCATGGTTATCTTCATCAGCAATGGCGGCGATGCCATCATCATCTTCGTCGTCGTCGTCATCATCGTCATTATCAACGTTGACTGCTTCCTGTTTTGATTGCAATGAGTTTTCAGGTCAAGTGCGCTTTCGTTTGGGCCAAGCAGCTGCTGCTAATGTTATTGTTCTTATTGTTGTAGTTGTTGTTGTTGTTGTTTTAGCTGCTTTTATTGAATCTCATTTTAATGTGGTTTTTATTGTTTAGACATGCACTTAAACATAATTTACTTGTGGATGCAAATTGACAGAGCAAAACAATCAATGCGGCAAAACTGAGCTTTATATTATGTATACGCACGTTGGGCGGGCGTCAGAGAGACCTTTTTTTGTACTTTATATTATTGAGGCAAGTTCTGAGCCTAGGCAAAGCAGCTTAAGTAAATTAAATTAAAAGGAAAAGACCCAACAGGATACCAAAATAATACCAAGGGCAAAAAGTGGCTGTCTCGCTTTTGATGTTAAGCCGCTTTACCTGAGCAAACAAACAAATTAATGAAAAATATTTGACACGCTTTTGCAACAAACAAATGTCAAAAGAAATTATAAAATATAAATTTTTGCGACTGCCTGGCAACAGTGACAACAAAAATATTTGGGGTATGTGGGCGTTCTATAGAATCAATTGAAAACAACAAAATTATGGGTCTTTGGATGTGCACGATAAACGATTCTAAGATACTCTGACATCGGATAAAAAAATTTTGAAAACTAAAAAGAATTAATATTTAAGTCAAAAAGGCTTTTAAAAATATATATGACAAAAGGATAAATGGATTATGTTAAGCTTAAGGACTTTATGGACAAAAGATACTCTAACTTCGCAAAAAAATATTGGAAAAATAGAGAATATTTATATTTAAGCCAAAAAGGCTTTTATATATCTGACAACATGATAAATCGATTACGTCGAGTCTGAGAGATTAATGTGCAAAAGGTGAACATCGTTTAATGTATTGGGCTCTCATAAGCCTAGATAGAATTAGGGGATTGCTAAAATAGAAACTGTATGAAATAAAGGTCATGGTTGCCAAATAATGATCTGAGATATTCTATTTAAGAAGCCAGAGTTCGAACCTCTTCAATAGCGAAAAGTCGGTATGTAGAGTGTTAGTTTCGAAACTTCTAACTTCAAGTCCACAATTCCGACATATTAGTCCAGGGAATTTGTCGGTTCTTGGAAGATTACTTGATTTTAGTTGCGGATCCGCGGGATCCCCCAAAATTGGGAAAATTGGGTCGATAATCTTTTGCGAGCTCTGATATATACACTTCAAAGTGACTTACGCTCCTCTTGACCAAATCCTAGATCCTCCTCTGCTTTCAACGTGGTTGGGCAGAAGAATGCAACTTAATTCACTAAATTTTTATACACCTAAAATTTAAATTTAAAAAAATTGCCGGTTTCTTTTCCATTTGAAAGGTAGAGCCAAAATAAGTGTTTTTGAATAAAATGCATTATTTTATTGAAATCTTTTCCCACATTTTGATAAATTAATGGACACCATCCCAAAAAGAAACATTTATCTTTTAAGCCCACAAAAGAATCCAGTTAATTTTTGTAGGAAAAGAGAATTCTGCATTATTCGAAATACGGAATACCCTAGAAAGACCGATTTCAAATATGTCTATAAACGTATCAGTTGTTGATATCTAAATGCTTCCTGCTTATCTTAGTTTTGGCACCAATCTTGACTGAGTAATGTCTCCAATGTCCTTTGCTTAACCACGCCATCAAAGAATCCATTTTGTAGAACTTAAATAAAATTAAGCATATTTTCATCTACTTAACACTCAGTAACACTCTTTAACAGAAGCTATGTAAACTTCTACGTAAATTTTTTTGGCGCGCATTCTGATTGTTTTTATCCTTACACTTCGTCGAACTGACACAAACTGATAACTAGACCAAAAAAGAAGCTTAAGCATGAATCTTGCAATGGCTCCGAATAAGACTAACGCCTCTTAAAGCAAATTTTCCATTTTTAATTTTCAATCTAATTTAAATAAGGTTTTTTTTTTGGTATATATGAACATATACCTCCACATCGCGTATACGCCACAATGGCCATACAATAAAGCTATACAAAAATCAAACAATTTATTGTAAAAAAGTTTTTCGTCATATTCATGTGGATCCAGTTGCTTTGTAGCTCAAAAAAATGAAATCTTAAAATAATTACCGAATAAAAACAAAAACTTAAATTTCCACAAAAATAAAACTATATTCAAACTTTATCATTTCATATATTATTCACTTGAAATTCCTAAGAAAAATGATATAGTAATAATATTAACTTATATCTCCATATCGCGTATACGCTAGAGTGGCCACTGCAGCGCCATCTACATGTGCTAGCAAGCAACTTGCTGATGAGCTCACGTAATCAATCAACTTTGATTAGTATTTGTGCGGCACACACACTCACACACACACACACACATACACATACACACTCATCTATGCATTGTACAAGAGAAATTACCCACATGCAGCGTTCTGAACTAATCTTGAGGCAGAATTCTTAGGAGCCTTACCCTCTAGGAGCTTATGGAAGCTGGTCCCGGGCTGTCCAAGCGTTTGTATATATATACATCTTCTTTCACATAAGACAAAAATCAATATGTCTTGATGTTTGATAAAAGTGAAATAAATTATATGGCTCGTAAAGCGAAAGTGTCAAATGGGCAGGATATAGTGCAAGTCAAGCCCTTGTATGATGATGGGCCAAGCACATGAAATGTGAAGATGTATGATAGGCTAAGAATAGTGATAAATTTTGCATTAGGCCGAGGAATCCAACAAAAGACTTTGATTGGGGCGTGGCACTCTGACCAAAATACGAAAAAAAAAAAAAAACAAAAAGCAACGACTAGTCATGCAATTTAGTTTTTGGACTTTAAGAGCTGAACTTTTACGCGGCTTTAAGCCAAAGCAATAAATACTTTTAAAAGATAAATAAATCCCTGGCAGAGGCACCAATCACTGTCAGTGGCAGCACACATACACACATAGAACGCAAAAAGAGAGAAAAGCAGAACTCGGTTCAAGAAACCGCACACACACATAGACACACACACCTTGCAACTTGACTAAGCAGCTTAGCTTTCACACTCTAAGTTTGTGGGATAAGGGGTGCCAAGGAGCGCCAGGGAGCGCCACCTATGTTTCAACTTTTAAACGCAAAAAGTACGACAAAAAAAAAATAATGTCAAGAAAATGCCAGCAAAAGCCAACGAAAACGACAACAACAAGTTAACCGGCTGGGGTCAAGACAAACCGACTATGAAATACCTTTTAAAATAGAAAATTTATTAGCTACAGCAGTATTTATCTGGGAAAATTTGTATAGAAGAAGAATACGATTAAAAAATATGTAAATACGATTTTATGCCTGTTCGCAAGTCTTCCGAATGTTTGGAGAGAATCTTGTTTTTATTTTATTTTTTTTGTCCATTCTCTAATAAATTTCACTTTATATTAGATCTGAAAAAGCTTTTACTCATGGGACAAGATAAACCAAATGCAAAGAACGAAAAAATTGTGAATTGGAATAATGACGTATACATAATTTAATATATTTTTTTGAAGTTAATAATTTTGTGTTAATGAGTTAATCTTGATTGATTGATTTTACTTTTTTCTCTCAATTTCCTAAGAGTAAAATTTCATATTATATTAAATCTGAAAAATATTTTACTGATGGAACAAGGTATACAAAATGCAAGAAACAAAAATACTCTGTAATTGAATAATTACTTATACGTAATTTGATACTTTTTCTTTTTAAGTAAATATTTTTTGTGTTAATGAGTTGATCTCCTCAAAGGACTTAATGGAATAAGACGAAAGGAACAACATTACTATGAAGCCGATAATTACGTATACGTAATTTAATATTGCTGGACAGCAATTGTTTTTAATAACATAGTTTTCTAAGGAAGATTGATCTTACAAATGAAATAGGAATGAAGATACAAAATTCCAATGAAGTTAAATAATTACGTATATGTAGATTGATGTATCTCTTTTATAGGTATATATCTTTAGTGTTAATAAGATGATTTCCTGGACGCACTTAATGGAATGAGACGAAGGAAACAATTTACTCTGAAGTCGATAATTACGTATACGTAATTTAATGTTGCTTAAGCAAGTGGATCCCATTTTTTTTTGTGCTAATGAATTAATCTTCTGAATGGACTTAATAGAACAAAATGAAAGATACAAAATTCCTTGGAAGTCAAATAATTACGTATACGTAATTTAACACTATTAAAGCCACGGGATAATAATTTTTTTTTTATTAGCATATTTTCTTGTGTTAATCTCGTGAATAGACTTAATGGACCAAGTCAATTAATTACGTATTCGTGGTTTAATATTGTTCTTCTAAATAGCAATATTTTTTATTTTAGAACCTTTGGATGGGGTAGAATAATTGAAAGCATTACTTTCTATGTAAAAATATGTTATAAGAAGTAGAAATCGAAAAGATATGTCCAGCTTTTTTAGAGATACTCTGTTTTAGAATAAGTTTTCCTTTTTCAAACCATAAAATTTAAAATTAAGTATTCTCAAAAATTTCACAAGCCTTCAGATCGAAATCTTTAGAAAAATATTTTTCCAGGCTTTCTTGTTCCTTATGAACATATTATAATCAGATAGTCTTATTAATTTCAAAATTTTGTAAGTAAAAATTTTATTTAGTCCATTCGCAATAAAGAAGTAAAGCATTCTAAGAACTTTTAGCCTAAGTACAACTTTTATTCTGAATCAACTAAAATTAGCCCCAAGGTAATTTTTCCCCTCTCCCTTACTCATTTTCTTTCTTCTAACAGTCCACATTGCTTTCCTCTAAACTTAAATTCCCATCACACTTTCATTTACAGTGTATTAAAACAAGTAACAGCAATTTTTATCACACTTTGGCCATGTGAAGCGTAAATTACCAATAAAACGAATTTCACCAGCAAATACCAAGTCAAATAGTGTCGAAAAGAGATAGCACCCAACATACAGAGAGAGAAAGAGAGCCAGAAAGCCATTAGAAGTTAAGCAGCCTTTGAGAAAACCAAAAACAAAAAAAAAAAGTTAAAAGTTACCAACAACAAACATTTCTGCTCGCTGGCAATGACAAAATGCAAACAGAAACCGAAACAGAAACCGGCATCCAAAATGGAGCGGCATCGTCCGGCTAGGAATTTAATTAAGTGAGCTGTCAAATGGCGGCCGATAGATGGCGACACACAAGGCGACAGCGGCTAGCCAATGCACAGATTGATAAAATATTTGGAGTGCTCAATGAGAGAAACCAGGGCAAAGTTAAGATGACACAGGTTGGTTTTGTTAACTGAAAAAAAAATACCCAAAAAAAGTTTTCTTAACAAGCAATGGCAGAAGTTATCAGAGCGAGACAGTTCTTGAGGAGCAGAGAAAGGTGTGGTCTTATTTGGGACAGACAAGGAATACTTAAATTTTAAAATATTTAGAGACCTGAGCCTAAGAATTGGGAAAATATAGGATACATTGCAGAGATTAAGTAGAAAATTTTGTAAACGTAGTTATAAATGCAATGAATGTATTACGTATACTTAATTTAGTAACATTTAGTCTTTCGAAAGTTAATTATTGAATCTTTTAAATTTGTTTTTTTTTCAGAAAATTACAAAAAAAAAAAAAAGATACTACAAATAATTTTTTTTTATGTGAAATACTAAAAAAAATACCGATAATATAATTTTTTTTAACCTTAATTATTTTTTTAAATTTTTGTTTAACTTATAAATTTATATATATTTTTTTAAACTGGACTGTACCATAAAGAAGAAAATCGTTGAATCTTTCGCATGTGTCTTTTTTTAAAAAAAAATATATATTTTTTTTAAGTATTAAACAAATTTTGAAAAACAATTTTCGAAAAAACAATTTTTGGTCCAAGACTATTAAGAGGTAAATGTTCGAATCTCAACAGTTTTTATATTCAAACTGTTTTCATTTATGTCTTTTATTGTTATTATATTATTAAAGTCGAACCTTAGAATATAGTGGCTTTTTGTTTAAAATACTAAAAATGCTAAAAACAATATTTTAAAAAATTATTTATTTATTTTATTTATAATAATTCAAAATAATTACATTAAACGAACACATTGAAAAATTATCATTTGAACTCTGCAAAATTTGCATCCAAATAAATTCACTCAATATCATAGCACTCAGCTTTGTCATGATAATTCAAAATACAGCTCATTAGCGGCTCATTGAAGCCTATCAGCGGTCAAAAGCTCAATGTTGGCTTTGGTTGGACAGCCACTCGTAAGTTGCATGTAAGTGCTGCCACGCCCCCAACGCTCAAGCTGCTTTTATTAAACAATCCTGCTTTTCTGTCATTTCGACAATGTTTGTATAAAAACCTTATTGAAAAACTGTCAGACAGAAAAAAAAATACCGCCAGCAGTCAGCAATATAGTGGCAGTTGCTCATTAAACAGAACACGCCCAGAAGCGGTCTATAGATATAGTGCAGTCCATATATATAATTGTTGGGTCAAAAAAGCTGTCAGATGACCGCCGAGCGCAGTTATTTTTATATGAGAGCCAGCTTATCAAGAGTGGCAAACAAAAAGCCTTCATTAAAACGTAAATATCAAATTTGCAACATTTATGTCTGTGTTTATGTGTGTGTGTATATGAGTGTGTGTGTCTGTGTGTGTGGCATTGTGGTCTCCAATCAAGTGCCGGTTTCAATTGCAGCCACAATTACGCTAAACAAAATTACGTATTTGTAAAATAACCAAATGAAAAGCAGCAAAGCCAACAAATGAATGCAAGTGTGGGTAAAGATACAATATACTAAATGTAGCTGTATAAATGTATCTGTGAGTGTATGTGTGTGCCTCTATTTAACCACCTATACATGTATAATATATATATTTGGCTGATTTGGTTTGTATACGGCCTGAAAATTACACATAAATGTAAATAAAAAAAAAAAAATACCAATCATGCGTTTGGAAAATATTCAAAAGCGTAAAAACAACTAAATTGTGTTGCATACTTTCGGGCTGCATTGATAAAATGCGGTTGAACTGTTGCAGTTGTTGCATGGCAAACGATGCAAGCTCTGATAATATGGGTACAATAATAGTAAAGAATTTAAAATAAACAATATGTTCAATGTTGCTATTAAATAGGAGTGTGGCCAGGGTTGCCAGCTCTTTAAGTTTTGTATATAGGAAAGCATTGGGTAAAAGTAATGAGTCCTGTACAAATTTTGTTTCATTCTATAATTACAATGCAATTGTCATAATTTTCTATAACTACAACTAGGCGTCATCCTAGGTCCCTAATTTCTAAGTCTCTAGCGATAAATAAAAAGGAAGAGAGAAAATTAATAACTTTAGTTTGGATAAAGATATGCGTTTTTGATCACACCATGTTCCAAAATTACCCTCGAGATGGAATAGAAAAAAATTTGATGATAAAAAATTGTGTAGATTCTTCTTCTCCTTCTTATGTCCCGTTACTCCTAGAGAATATGGCCATAGGGCCATTTTTACTTTATATTTTTGGTTACAAACAAAATAAAGTCAACTTCACCTTATTGATAAAAATACGACAACTTTATCCCTTTTAAATGTTCCACCAATATGAAGTTGACGCAATCAGTAGGCCCCTTATTTGGCTCTCAGAATAAACGAGCGCGTGCTCAATTTCATATAGTGCCTATATGAATAAAATGGTTAAATTTTTGCATGGCAGCTATATGAAAAACTGAACGAGTTTCGATCAAGCTTCACGCAAATGTGTTTACTAACATAAAAAACATAAAAATTCAAGCTAATTTTTTTAATTTCCTGATCAAATTTGAGTGAGCTGTATTTTTAATTAGACTTAACATTTATGTGAAGTTTGATCAAAATTGGTCCACTTTTTCGCATAATTACCATACAAAATTTGAACCAGTTTTCTGCGCACCCAAACTAGCTAACTGAAATTTGGCTACCATTTTATCAGAAATTAATTTATTTGCTCCCTTGAAAAGGGTGGGCCATCTGTTGGCTGGTCATAAATCGGAACATAGCTGATCAAAATGGATCAAAATTACTTAGTTTTATTCATGAATCGTTTAACAATCGAACAATGCGTAAAAATAGTACAGGCGTACTATGAAAATGGCCGTTCTGTAAAAAACATTTGTACCAGGCCAGTACCGACAAGTCACCGGATACATCTACGCTCCATCTTTCGAAAGAATTGCGACTTGCATCATAGAATTTTGCATGCGGGTCTACCGACGATCCATTATCAATGTCGATTATTCATTCAATGGGTGAAAGAGCATCCAGATTAGTTTTCGTCAAAAAAAAGTTTTCGAAAATCAAGATCTAGAGCTAGCCGCGGCGATCATTTGGTCGTTATTATTTTTCATACCTAAATACAGGATCATAGAGAGAGAGCCCGGATATGGCGGGAATTCACTCTCCCCCTTTATTACATCTTTAAATGGAATCATTGTCTTCATTAAGTACGACAATGATTACACCAGGCCCCTGAAAAACTCCGAACCTGAGGGAAATCCCTCCTTAACGCTCTTTGTCGACAGGCCTGCATAAATGAGTACTTTCAAACTTTGATTTGTCAAATACATTCGCACAATTTTTTTAGAAAATAAGCGAATAAAAAGTATTTAACAAGCAAAGCAACGAATGGCCCACCCTATGTTATACAGAGGATAGAGATGAAATGTTACAATAGTTCTATGATGTGGGCCTCGGACGAAGCTATTCCATTTCTTAAAATTTGTCATTCCTTCTCTTAGGGATATGGAGAAAGCAGTAAGGAGTTTCTTCCAAAAATCCAACTCTTTTTTTTAACCATAAAACCCAAATACATTCAATTTACCGCGTTCAACTCCAACCATGCGTAAATTCCTCCTTAATCTACTACCATTAAAAGTATGCCAACAACAAGCAAAAGAGACACGCAAAGAAGAAATATCGCTATTGGATCAAACCTAGCAAATTTTTTGCGAAAAACAAAAAAAAAACCCTCTTAAACGCATAACCTACCGACCACCAACCAACAAGCTGCCAAACTCATAGCTTTCAACAACTTGTAGGAGACTGAGGCAACTGCAAAGTCTATTAACGTTGCACATATGAATTGGCCACATTAACTGCCCATAGCCTTGGTAGCCAGCCACCAATTCTGCAGAATACCAGAAATTGTGAGCTGGGTTGTGAGCAGCTCACATAGCAAAGCGCACTGTACCAAAGTTGGCCAACAATGGCCAACTCTTTGCACGGAGTGCAACAGCAAACAGAGTTTATGAGTAGCCCATGCATGGATAGTTTAGCAACGTACTAAGCCAACGCCCGGAGTGCAAAACCAAGCACGGAACAGGGTCTGGGTCTGCTAGCTCTGGCTCTGGCTCTGGGAGCAGAACAGGGACTGAGGCGGTGATAGCATAAACTAACGCTTTTCCAATTTCCGGCAAAAGCCAGCAAAATGTGACCAGGCAGCTACAAGAAGCAGCACAATGTATGGCCATTTAGCTCCATTGTATTTGTGTGTTTGCCGCTGGCCAGCAGCAGCAGCGAGTTGTGAGTCGCATAACTCACACAGATATACACACGCTTACGCACACACACGTGCACACACACACAGATACACACTCAGATACAATTGTAAAAACGCATTAGAAGCGCATTAATAATGCGCTCAGCAATCGAAAATGCAATTCATGTTCAGTGTGGCAACCCTTTTTGCCAACGATGCCAACAATATGCGGCAATCTAATGAGCAGCACAGTTGAAAGTCGTGAAAGGCTTCACTCTGTGGTAAGGATGGATGTGATGGGGAAGGGGATGTGGTGAGAACTTGGGGCAGTTTCTGGTAGTGGCAAGGCATGAAGGAAACATTGTAATGTTGTCAAGTAATTAATTTGTTCAATGGCATGCTTGAAGTGTAAGTGAAACCATTTAAGGTTGACATCAAGCGACAACAACAACAACAAGCAAGAACACTTCAAAATACAAAAAGTAACTTCAAAGTGGCAAAGCTCTTTCAGACAAACAAGTTCCCAGTCTCCTGGAAGGAAGAAAATTTTCTGTGAAGCTGTTGTTGTGCCCAAAAACGAAAGGGAAGGCGTATAGTTTTACGCTTAAGGCGTATAGTTTTAGAGTCCTGGGATTGGAATCACAGTGATTGTGATTGAATTTCACGTAGAACGAAAGGTCTCGACAATGATTGTCATTCCTCTTAATTAAAAATCTTTGGAGGAATAGCTTTCCTCCAAATAATAATAATGATTGGACAGTGAGTAGGGAACCGAAGAAGATGTCTACCAAAGTTGAGACGGTTGGATGAGGTTGATCAAGATGGGCAGAACTTAGAGCCCGAGATCGCGACGAATAAAGGCGAAAACTAAAACAGGCAAAGACCCGATTAGGGTTGTCTCGCCAATGATGATGATGAATTAAGTTAGTTCAAATTATGCTATATTCAAAAGTGGCTTGATACAGCTTGGAACAACTTTCCTCCAAAACGAATAATGATTGGACAGTGAGTAGGTAACCAAACCACCACTTAGGGCTGAGATGTTAGAGAACAAAAGCCCGAGTTCGCGACGAATGGAGGGGAGGGAGGACGACGAATGGAGGGCTAACAAGCGAGGGATCTTAGGGGGATACTTCATTATGTATGATGTTAAAGTCCAGGAGCGAGCGGCTGCAAAAGGCCTCTGATTCTCAGTTTAGAGACTTATTATGGATTATCTGGTTATCTATTAGGTGGAGCTCACCAGATCTTCTTTAGACTTGTAGCGTATAAAAGTTCTTCACTTTACTCAAACTATTTGCAAATTGAAATTTTAAACACGATTGTAAAAAGTTAGCTAATGCCAAGATACTCCAAGAAATATTCCGACTTAAGTCAAAGAAAGCTAATTTTTTAAAAATCAATATCATTTATGTACAATTGTATAAGCTGGGAAAATCTTAGATCTCTAGGCAATTTTTCCGTCACAAGTATAAATTCATTTTAATTGTAAAATGAAACATTATTCTCATAAGAAATATCTTGAAGTTGGAAAGACGTTGGGCAGCACAAGTACTGAAAACGAGATCTTTGACATGGCACAGCTTCCCCACGGCGTCTAAAATTCTATTTTCATCACATTTATCGTTAGTGAAATTGAGCACACTCCTGCTTAACTTTAAGAACAGGGGCAAGCTAGCAAGGCATACAGCTGTGCGAGTAATTTTGCCAGTGAGTGTGGAAAACTTGTCCTGTCTGCCTGACGAAGTGTGTATCCGGCAAGTTTCAGTTGCTGGCAAGACAAATCGTACGCATACGCCCTGATACCAAAATCGGGGGCCAACTCCCAAAACCCACAAACACACACCCAAGCACACTCCCAAAGTATTTGCTGTGCGTGTGAAATCGGAAGTGGCTGCTGCTGGAGCTGCTGCTGCTATTGCTGTTGCTGACTTAGTCAGAGAGTCTTTGGCATCCATGGACTTGGGACTCGGTGGCATGTAGACGAAGCCAGGCGACAGGTGCTTCCGCATTTGAATGTCAACGGAAACCGCAACGGTACAACTTAGATAAACGTTTGCTCTTTAAATATGTGCCTTGTCGCTGCCGTTATACGCAGTGGATGCATGTACCGTTATTGAGCAGCCATTGCCGTCGCCATGTTTGAGTAACTGTACAGTAGTATCTTCAGCTAACAGTAACCATTCAAAGTGCACACAGACGCACACAGAGACACACTTTACAAGTTGTATGTATGTGAAGTGGTTGTGGTTCGTGCTGAACCTGAGCATAAGGGTGTGGTTGGGTTAGAACTTAAATGTCGTTGGGTTATTGCTTGCCACAGTCAGAAACTGTTGTTGGGGGTGGGGGCGGGGGGCTGTGAGTTACTCAAGTATCGTCAAGTCACAGAAAGATAAAGAAGTAACCGACACCGCTGACGGCTTCAACTAGAAATTGAAAGCTCTTAACATAGTTGGGGACTTTGTAAAATGACTAACAACTTGTTTTTAATAGAGTTCTAGTTACGACACTTTAAAGTTGGCTCCTTAAAGTTTTGAAGTTTAGTAACAACAATAAGGGGTAACAAAACTACAATAGACAAGATATTAATTGAGCGAATAACAAGAGCGAGGAAGAGAAACTAGTAGAAACTGAGTTTTATTTGAATAGCATGTTTAAAAGGACACATTTTTAGATAGATTATCTTTTCTCTGATTATCTAACGTTTTAGTGCAATTAATTGATTAAATCGATTTTTATTTTATAAGCGGTCGAAAAGATTGATTCTAGACACTTGAAGATCGTGCACAGCTCTAGTTACTAGTGACAAAGTGTGTAAATAGCCGTTTTAGAGCAAATAATCGTTTAAGTGCAAATAATAGTTTAAGTACAAATAATTGCTTAAAAGCAAATAATCGTTTTAGTGCAAACAACTTAATTTCAATTCAAAAACATTTTCTCACTCCTCATTCCACACAAACAATCTGCTCTGTAGATTTTACAATTTAAGCACCATCTACCATTTAATCCAAAAACAATTTGGCACTGAGCTTAGCTTGGCTAAGTTAATTCTTAATTGCTGTACAATCTGTTGAACCAACATGGGACAATTGACCCAAAATAACATTGAACATAGTAGCACAAAAAAAAAATAAAACAAAATAAACTTGCAGCTGCTTGGAACCCAACCCATCCCCACTGACGGCCGGGGGCACAACAAAGTCAAACCGCAGTAAACCGAAACTAAATAGCTAACCATTTATACAACCAATCTATTCAGCTGGCTATCCATCTATCCGTCCATCCATATATCCAACCATGGAAAACATTGCAGTAGTAACGTCTGTGAGTTCCGTGTAAGCAGACCCGTATAACAGCTGGTCATCTATCTAATGTTGACTGCTCTCTCTCTCTCTCTCTTTGGCTCTCCAATCCGCTCTCTCCAATGCGCCCAAAATGTTGCTACATTTAGCGCTTTACGCTGATTTATAAGCTGCATGCCACTGACCACCACTCGATAGTCCTGCTCGCTCTAGAACTCTAGTTCTCCCTTTGTCGCTCTTGTATGAGCTATGTAATTTATTTACGTTAACACGCATTGAAGAGAGCGCCTAAAACTATGCCATATACACAGGGGCGTAACAAGAAAAAAATTTCGTAATATTGGAACTAAAAATTTCAACCGCCCTGGGCCCATTTCGCCCGGAATGGCTGGCTGAATCTGTAGCAATAATCACCAAGCAGCTCAAAAATTCCATGTAGCTCCCAAAAGGTATACATATACAACATTTTTCTTCCGCTCCTGGGCCCTACATCCCTGCAAACGCTCCAGTACACATTTACCAACTAATCACCAAGCAGTTCAACTGCTTTACAAAAAGCTGACTTAAAATTTAAGCGTATCTCAAATAAATAATACTCAAAAAGTGAGCAGCCCCAAATACCCGCCCACTCAATCCGCTCCTGTAAGCATACACTCATGAGAGAGAGCGCCTAAAACTATGCCACACACACAGGGACGTAACTAGAAAAAAGTCCTCTATTAATTATGTCCGGCGCCCCTGGGCCCTACTGCTCAGGGGCCTTCACCAACTAATCACCAACTAATTCAACTCAAAAATTTCGAGTAGCTCCCAAAAAGTATTCATATATTAAAAATTTCTGCAACCCCTGGGCCCAACTGTCCTGCATGCGCTACTGTACACATTCACCCAACTAATCATTAAGCAGTTCAACTGCTTTACAAAAAACTGGTATAAAATTTAAGCGCAACTCAAATAAATAATACTCAAAGGGTTAGCACCCCTCTCAAACCCGACCTCTAAATCCGCTCCTGTACGCATACATACACTATAGGAGAGAGCGACTAAAACTATGCCCCATAGGCAGGTGCGAAACTAGAAAATATTTCACAATTTTGGAAGTACAATTTTTCCCCGCCCCTGGGCCCATTCCGCCCTGCATACGCTCCTGTACACCTTCACCAACTAATCACCAACTAATTCAACTCAAAAATTTTGTATAACTCCCAAAAAGTATTCATATATTAAAAATTTTTTGCCGCCCCTGGGCCCAACTCCTGCCTGCACTCCTGTACACATTCACCCAACTAATCACCAAGCAGTTCAACTGCTTTACTAAAAACTGGTTTAAAATTTAAGTTCAACTCAAATAAATAATACTCAAAGGGTTAGCAAGCCCCCTCAAGCCCGTCCTCTCAATCCGCTCCTGTACGCATACACTTACTCACTCACACACACAGACGCACACAATTTTCATTTATTTTAAATGGCATAGAAAATTGCATACTGACATTTTTGTAGCCAAGTGTTTTTGGTATCCATCCGAATGTTGTTTCCTTTTGGCCATTGGCTTTGTGCACACAACCGGAAATTCGTATAGTTAGCCCCTAAAGCCCCAAAAACCAAGCCCTAGCCCTAGTCCGTCCTTAAATCCTAACCATGCCAACTGATTACCATGAAATTACATTGTTTCGCACTTAAAATGTGGCAAGAACATGTTGTCCAGTGTAAATCTCTGTTGGCCACAATTTTTTATTCCTTTCTCCCTAATTAAGTGGCCTGTTTCTGTTTGTTAGCCAGCACAATTTCTCTCAGTGCATGCATTGAATTTAATTGTGCGCATTTATAGTTAATTGATTTTATTTTGGTTATTTAGCTCCGGAATGGAATCTCTGTTTGGGATTTTTTTTTTATGCTGATTTTGTTAAGCCTTTTGGCATTTGCAGGTGTTGTGAGTAATTTTATTTTGGTTGCTCTAATGGATATTTTTGCCGTTTGTCTAAATTGAATTAAAATTTTCACTAATTTCATTCGTTTTATTTAATTCAATCAATTTTGCCTAAATGCCAATGAAAGATTTGCTCAATGGAAAAAAAGGCTCACTTAGCTTTATTGCCAATTGAGCGTGATTAAATGGAATCGAGTGGGAATTTGTAGCAGAAAATAAATGAAAACAAGGTTAAATTTTTAAGAGATGACTTTAAAAATTTAAGCCTAAAAACTGGCATACATTTTGTGACGTCAAAAAGAGGTAGTGAAATTATTTAGAGTTATAAATGATAATAGTCACATTAAATGGACATATACAGGCGTGCTTTGGAATACGAAATTAAAATTTCAATTTCGTTTTTGCGTGTTTTTTAGTAACTTTCCTATATGCCAAGATACACCTAAAAGGAATAAAAAACTGTCCCAACGATTTTTAAAATATTCTTCAAATCATAAAGCCAAAGTTACCTGGTACGCAGGTTCGGACACCGTCATCCGCTCTTCTATAGAATGATGGAAAGATTGGTGTCTCCAACCCTACTTAGTAGTTTTTGATACACTACTTTCCTTATGTTAAGCAAGCTTTAAGACGAATCGAACTGAAAATCTTTCAAGGATTCCAAGGAACATCTTCAGGAGCTCCTCATATCGAATGCCTTTGTATGCTAAGCGCATTTACCTTTAACCATGGACAAGACTCAGCCGCCTCTTGTTAAGATCTTTGGCATGCCAAAGCAGCACCTAAAGTGCTTAAAGGCACTACCAGACAGAACTGATGCCATAGCTGCTTGTGGCTCCAGAAGATACAAAGGCGAATCAGCAGCTACAAGCCACAAAACCACATACAACAAGATGTTGCCCCAAGGTGTAGCATGTAAGTTAAAGCTTTAAAGTCGCAACAGACAAAAAGCATAAAAAAATAATACTATGCAAATATTTGAGCAAGTTATTTAAATGGTTTTTGGCAGCAGCTGTGTGGAATGTGGAGTTTTGCATACTTCTTGGCACGCTCCAGTTGCAAGTTTTTTTTTTGTTGCCACAAAAAGCTGCAATAGCCGCAAGCAATCAAAGGTAGCAGCAGACACAGCTAAACAGCTGAGCAGCTCAGACATAAAAACTTAAAACAGCTGAGATAAGCTTTGAAACCGGGTAATGCCCAGTCACGGATCAATAGACGCTGTGATCCCCCCTAGAGATTTGCCGCTTGATAAGCTTCAGAACTACAAAAAGCTGCTCTAGAATCTTTCAGTTCAGTAGTAAGAAAACATTTGGAGAAGATGCTACAAACTCTGCTGCTGATCGCTTGCACTACGCTGCTCTGCCACGCCTACGATGTACCCAAGGCGCAGGTACAGATTAACGAACCCAAGGGCTTTGAGGTTTCCATACCCGCCGAACCGGGCGTTACACTCTTTGCTTTTCATGGCAAGCTTAATGAGGAAATGGATGATTTAACCGATCAAACCTGGGCGGCCGATATTACCAGTCCACGTAATGGACGCTGGATTTATCGTAATCGCAACGTTAAGCTAAATCCCGGTGATGTGCTCTATTACTGGACAACGGCGCGTTATAATGGTGTAGATTATCATAACTATAATCAGCGTTATCAGGTGGGTCGTGGAGGTGGAGGTGGATCTCAGAAAATTGATTTACACGGCAGTGATGGCTCACATAGAAATATTGTAGTCCACGGACAACCCACAATAAATATATTCAATCATTAAGACTCAAAACTGGCTGTAACTTAAACCGTGACTAGTTTTGTTTACTTATGAAATAAATCATCTTTAGATTAATAAGCAAAATATTGTTCATGGTTGTTTTGATAAGTAAATAATGAATTAATAATGAATTCGAAGTAAATAAATAACTAGTAAAGTAAAGCTTAATAAACTTTGTGTACTTAGTATACATTATGAATACATACGAGGGTGGTTCGATAGGTTATTAATCTCACGACGCGATGGCGCTATCGAGCGGTGAGGTGAAACACTTATTAGTCCAACCTTGATCTCAACCCGCAATGTAAATACCTCTCTAGCTCCATTGAGCGGTGAGGCTAAGTACTTATTGGACCACCCTTGATCTTAATTCGCGATGGCGTAAATCTCTCTCATCAGGCGGTGAGGCGAAGTACTCATCGGCCTACTCTCGTTCTCAAAATGCTATATAAATTCCTCTCTAGCTCCATTGAGGCTAAGTATTTATCGCTCCACCCTCAATCTCAACAAGCGATGGCGCTACTATAGTACAACTATTGTAAATTTCTCTCTAGCGCCATCGAGCGGTAAGGCTAAGAATTTATCGATCCACCCTCGATCTCAAAACGCGATGTAAATTCCTATCTAGCTTCATTGAGCGGTGAGGCGAAGTACTTATCAGTCCACCCTCGATCTGAACACGCGATAGCGTAAATTTCTCTCTAACGTCATCGGGCGGTGAGGCTAAGTACTTTTCGGACCTCCCTCGTATAATCTTTACTAAGAAATATCGCTGACAAGCAAATATTTATTTCTTTTAATAAATCGTAAACAAATTTTATTCATGTTTCTCATGATTTATAACTGGTTTAGTTTATTGCCTCTTTTTGGTGCTTACCTTTTTGATTTCTGAAAAATATTTCTCATAGACTTAACGTGAGCTCAACTCACGAGCGAGCTCTTCTATAAAATAATATAATATTTCCAACATTTTGTACTTTTACTCAATACAAAAATAAATATTAAAATTTTTTTTTCAAAATAAAATAAATCAAATTATTTTCTATTATAGAAATTATGGATTTAAACAAGAAATTAAACAAAAAATTAATTAATTAAAATTATCAAAATTTAAATAAATTACATTATTATATTAAAAATTAAAAAAAAAAATAAATAAAAAGCCAATTTTTTCAAAATTAATATAAATTAAATTATTACAAATCATAAACAAAAATTCCGACTTTTAAAATAAAAACCACCCCACTCTTGTGTGTTTATTATTTATGAAGATTTACAAAAGGAATTTGTGTTTTAAAAATTTTCTAAAATATTAAAAAACCAATGACGATTATACCAAACAAGTTATTAGAATTAAAAATAAAATTGTAATCTCTTCAGTAGCTTGAAAAATGCGATATTAAAACATTTTCTAAATTTATCTTAACCCACAAAAAAAATTATTTTAAAAATTTTTCAAAAAGAGTAAAAAGCCAATTTTTATACCCTGTACCGTATGGTCCAAGGGTATATTAAGTTTGTGCAAGCCGAAAATGTATGTAACATATAGAAGGAGACGTCGGAGACACCCCAAAGTTACCTAAAATGATCAGGGTGAATAGAGAAGTCGATATACCCATGTCCGTCTGTCCGTCTGTCCGTCTGTCCGTCCGTCTGTCCGTCCGTGTGAACGCCTAGATCTCAGAGATGGTAAGAGCTAGAGTACAAACTTCACATTAGATCCCATATTATTCCATAGAGGCGATTTATTTTATTTTTTTTGTCGCGATTTGGTCCGGGGGTGTTGAGACACTCGAAAAAAAAGCGTTTTAGATGAATAATTCGTTTGTTTATGAAGATATCGTAACGAAATTTGGCAATCGAAGTTTTTTATAGTTCCCAATCACTGTACCAAATTTGATCAAAATCGGTTGACTATAATATATAGCTCCCATAGGACCGATCGGCCAAAATAACTTTTTAAAGAAAATTGGCTATATTTCGTTTTTTAATAAAGATATCCTAACCAGATTTGGCGTTTGAAATTTTTTAGACCACTTAAGCAATGTGCCAAATTTGACAAAATCGGTGGACTATATCATATAGCTCCCATAGGTCCGATCTTCCAAAACATCGATTTTTAACAAAATTTGTTGTGTTTCGTTTGTTTGTTAAGATATTGGGACCAAATTTGACATTCGTGAGTATTTTATAGTTCCTACGCAATGACCAAATTTAATCCAAATCGTTTGACTAGATCATATAGCTCCCATAGGACCAATCGGTCCAAAAACACGTTTTATCATTCAGTTTTTGTACAGTATTTGAACTAAATTCGGCATTCAGATCTTTTTGAGTATTTAGAACTGTGTCATTATTGAAATCGGTTGACTATATCATATAGCTCCCTAGGAACGATCGGTCAAAAAAAAAATTTTGCTTAAAAATTCTCTGTTTTTGGTTTTTTGTGAAGAAATCGGACTTATTACAGCTAGTGGTACAGGGTATCCTAAAATGTAACCGCGCCTGACTTTACGTCCGCCATTTTTTTTTAAATGAAAATAAATCAAATTCTTATAAATCATAAACGAAAACGACGAGCTTTAAAATAAAAACTCTCCTCACTCTTCTGCGTTTATTAATTATAAAGATTTACAAAAACAAATTGAATTTTAAAAATGGCGGACGTAAAGTCGGGCGACGACTTTAGGATTCCGTACCACTAGTTGTAATAAAGTCCGATTTCTTCACAAAAAACTAAAACAGAAGAATTTTTAGCAAAAATTTTTTTTGACCGATCGTTCCTATGGGAGCTATATGAATAGTCAACCGATTTCAATACGGAATTTTTGCTTAAATACTTAAAAGATATGAACGCCAAAGTTATTTCAAATCTTCGATCGATAAAACACATCAATTTTGATAAAAAGTGTTTTTGGACCGATTGGTCCTATGGGAGCTATATGATCTAGTCAAACGATTTGTTTAAATTTGGTACAGTGCTTAGGAACTATAAAATACTCACGAATGTCAAATTTGGTCCCAATATCTTAACAAACAAACGAAACACAACAAATTTTGTTAAAAAATCGATGTTTGGAAGATCGGACCTATGGGAGCTATATGATATAGTCCACCGATTTTGTTCAAATTTGGCACATTGCTTAAGTGGTCAAAAATTTCCAAACGCCAAATCTGGTTAGGATATCTTTATTAAAAAACGGAATATAGCCAATTTTTCTTTAAAAAGTTATTTTGGCGATCGGTCCTATGGGAGCTATATGATATAGTCAACCGATTTTGATCAAATTTGGTACAGTGATTGGGAACTATAAAAAACTTTCGATTGCCAAATTCTTCGATCTACGATATCTAGTCGTTCAAACACAGGGAGTTACATCTATCATCCCACCCCCTGATATCAAAAAAATAAAATAAACTTGCCTCCTATGGAATAATATGGGATCTAATGTGAAAGTTTGGTAACTCTAGCTCTTACCATCTCTGAGATCTAGGCGTTCCACGGACAGACGGACGGACAGACGGACGGACAGACGGACAGACGGACATGGGTATATCGACTTCTCTATTCACCCTGATCATATTTTAGGTAACTTTGGGTGTCTCCGACGTCTCCTTCTATATGTTACATACATTTTCGGCTTGCACAAACTTAATATACCCTTGGACCATACGGTACAGGGTATAAAAATTTTCTAAATAATAAAAAAACAATGGCGATTATACCAAACAAGTTATTAAAATATCAACAAAAATATAATCTCTTCCATAACTGGAATAGTTAGATATTAAAACGCTCTCTAAATTTATCTCAACTCACCAAAACATTTTCATCGTTTACTTATAAGCATTAAACAGCAGCTGCTTATTATGCTTTCAATCCTTTTCAAATTTTTCCCTTTTTGAGAAAATTTATGCAATTTTCTGTTGGAATTTAATCTATCTCTTCCATTGCATTTGCTTTTCTAAGGCATAAACTCCTTTGCAACTCATAATTATTCACTTGTATCTTGTACCTTTACAAATCGCTTTCCAATTAACCCCCTTTTTGACAATTTTTCATATTTGCTGCAGCCGATTTGTTTGCCTTTACTTACTTACATGTTTCAATCTTTCACTTTTATTGACTTTCCATAGTATTGTTGTATAATCTACTTCACCTACTATCTTAATCTGCCTTTCAGCCTACTCATAACTTGTGCCCTACCCGGCACACACTGCTTGGCACTGCTCTAATTTTGTACGTACTTCAATCTCTCTGACACTTTTGTTGAAAAACAATTTTCACTCAAATCCCAAGCAGTCAACTTTTCCGACCACCCAAACATATCAAACTCATTGCTCGTTGCATTGTTTTTCAATGGCAATAAATCATTGGAGCACTTTGTCACAGATATGCAAGTAAGTATCCGGCCGTATAAATCATTCCGTAAAGTTTTCAGCATGCTTCTGAAAGCTCTGCATGTAATGGCAGCATCAAAAAATTTTTCACTTTGAGTAGCCAAAAAGACAAAAAAAACAAAATGGAGAAGACCAAAATGTGATACAACATTTCCAGAGTGCAGGCAGCAGCAGCAGCAGGAGCTACACATGCCCCAGGTAACAGATGAATGCATTTCCCCGTAGTGCTCATAAACAAACATAAATGCAAAAGGTTACTCCTGAAGCATTCAACCTTCACTTGAACCTTTTTGAGACTGCGACAGAGCAAACAAAAAGCAGATAAAAACTTTTACCACACACAGTTCAAGCGGAACACAAAGTTGCATAGTTCCAGAACCAGCTCCAGCTCAAACTTCTATAGTTGAACGAACCAAAGCTGAGCACATGGCAATGGAGAAGGCTTAGAAGGTGTTGATGTTTTTGTTGTACACATACTTTAACAGCTCCTTGCTCTGACTCTTTCCGGTTCCATTAGTAGCTGTCCACTGCTTGGTCTGGTTTTTGTGTGCCCCAAAAGTGCAACAATGACCCAAGTGGCTGACCTCTTTTAGGCGCTGGAGAGTTAAGCTTAAACAGAACTAATTATCGAAGCAGTGGGGAATCTAGAGCAGCAGATAATAGATATATTTGTGAACTTTTTTCGTAGGAAAATGTGAAAATATTATTTTACATCATTGTTAATTTCGACGGCCAAAATTGTAAATTTTAATTTAATTCATTTATTCAGAAAACTAAAATCTAAAGTTTAGTAATGTGTACATGAGTCATACAGACAGAATAAATGTATTCACAATAACATAAAATATAATTTTGTTTTGCGAAAATAATTGGTTTTTCCCAGAAACACAACGCAAAAGAACTTAAGAACAAAGGCAAGCTTCATATTATTATTTAATAATGTATAGTATGTTTGTTCATAGCTAAAAAAACCAAAGTTCGCTTACCTGCTTAACATTTGTTTCCTTTGCTTCATATAATTATTATTATTTTTATTACATATGATATATATGATTATTTATAACAACTTTTCCACACGAGCAGATTTATATCGCCCACACTGCTTGATCGCACATTAAACGATGCTTATTAAACTGCACTTAAGCAGTTGACACTGCTTGCTCTGAATTGGAATGCAATTAAATCGCTGATTAGCCTATCGACACTTATTGGCTTTAATAAACAATCGAAGCATATAATTACAACGAAAACAAAAGCGCACTCAATACTCGCACTTTTTACACCGACAAATACGCTTGCACTTGTTGCTCTCTATGCACTCATAAAATAATTAATATTATATTATTGCTTATTATTAAAACTTTTACGCATGAAGCTGATTAATAACACACGCACTGCTTGAACGCACGTTAAACGGAGCTTATTAAAACTTTCCACTTCCACTTTTCCACTGCTTTCGCTTTGAATTGGAATTCGTTTGGAAAGCGCTGATTAGCCATGCCGCTTACACTTATGGCCTTTAATACACAACCGAAAAATAGGATCAAAACGAAATTAAAGAGCGTAATCATTGCTCCCGCTCTTAACATGCACACACACATACGCTTGAAATTATTATTATTTTTGTTATATTACTATTATAAATTACAAGAAGCTGAATTATACCGTACATTAAACGGCGCTTATTTAAACTGCACTTAAGCAGTTTAAGCTGCTTTATCTTCAATTGGAATGCAATTGGAAAGCGCTGATTAGCCATGCTGCTTACACTTATGGCCTCTAATACACAACCGAAAATTAGGATCAAAACGAAACGAAAGAGTGCAATCATTGCGAGCGCTCTTTCCACAGACACACACGCACACATACGCTTGCACTTATTACACTCAACGCACTCAAAAAAAAACAACAAAAAAACTATTTGCGCAGCATTGGAATTTTCGTTTGGCACTTTTTACAGCTTCAATGCGCATTTTATTTATTTACCTAATTTAACTATTTTAACAATTTGCAAACAATTGCCAATTATTGGCATCACTTCACTAACTGTTTTACAATATTTTAACACTTTTTGCCGCGCTTAAACTTATTAATTTTTTATAAAATTGCAGCGCGTGACCGAACGCGGCGTGGTGTAATTTACTTCTTTTCAATTCTTTTTTTTTCCTATTCTTTGAGCCATAAAGCAAAGCACACACACACACATACGCTTGCACTTATTGCGCTCAACGCACTCAAAAAAAACAACAAAAAACTGAAACTATTTGCGCAGCTTCTTACACCCACGCACAGCATTGGAAATTTCGTTTGAGCTTCTTTTTCACACTTTTTACAGCTTCAATGCGCATTTTATTTATTTACTTAAATTAACTATTTTAACTATTTTCTAACAATTGCAAATAATTGACCATCATTTCACTAATTGTTTTACAACATTTTAACACTTTTTGACGCGCTTTAACTTATTAATTTTTAATAAAATTGCAGCGCGTGACCGAACGCGGCGTTGTGTAATTTACTTCTTTTAAATTCTTTTTCTTCCTATTCTTTGAGCCATAAAACAAAGCACAAAAGGTGGCGACTTTTAATGTGCAACTTTTAACTCTCTCTCTCTCTTTAAGATGGCTCTTGATGCACTGAGCAAAGTTATAGCTGCTATAAATAAAAAGTTAGCTGTTAAAAAATAAATAAATAAATAAAGCCGTGGCTAGATCAGCTGAAGATATAAAATTTTTATAATGGAGCAATAACTGCATAGGTATATAAATTTCGTAGAGCATATAAACTGGCATGTCAAAATAATATACTATATAATAAAAGTATATATGTCTGGTAATGCAGCTATTTACTGTGCATTAAAAATAAATGAATTATTTTGGACTGGCTTCAGATATTAAAAAAATGTTTTAATCTAAGTGTGTTGTTAAAAAGCATAAATGTATGTAAAGCAGAGCGTTGTCTAAGAGAACATTAATAGAAAATCTTATAGCCTTTAGTTTTTATTTTAGGATTTGCATTAAAAGGATTTACAAAAATAAATCCAAATAAAGTTTAACAAGCAGACGAACTGGTATTCAGTTTCAAAATTATAGCTCATAAAAAAACTGTATTTTTGATATATTGTGTAAATTATATTAATATTTAAAAAAACTAATATATTAACCGAAGAACTCTTATGATCGTGTGACGTTAACTCTCGCTCTATCTCTCTTAACCAATCCTCTTTTATTTTACATTGTTTCTTCAATCAGCTCTTATAGTGTTGCCAGAATTTCAGTTTCCTGTAAGTGCAGCAGTTTTTTTGTATGATCTATAGGGTATGGCGCATATATGGCAGCTCTAATAAGGAATACATAGCAAATAAAGGACGCGTAATTCGTAAAGGCCGCGTAAACATTTTTATTATAATTCATTTGCACATTGCACCAATTGCAAAATTAAATAATGTGGTACAGTCGAGGCGGTGCTCGACTGTGAAATACCCTGCACCTTTTCTCTCGAAAAAATTGTTTCTGTATATTCCTAATACTAAGAACTTGCCAATTGGAATAAATTTTTTTTTTTGTGAAATTCAATATCCGTAAATTTTTACCGATTGTGATGTAACTTGAAAGTTACATCAAAAAGCTATTTAAAGTGTATGGGGTAAGTTTCAAGTTGAGGGGTGTGGGAGAAAACACCGTAAATCGATAGCAGGGGGTGGGGTCGGCATCGATAAAATTTGAATGTGGATTTGTTCATTAGAGCCACATGAATCAGCTTGCCAAAATTTGTAATTCGAGGTCACTTGTAACCATAATTAGGTAGAGTCAAATATTGACGCAGTTTATTGGCAAGGTGAGGTAAAGTTTGTATGTATATTTTTGACTATAACATTTGATTTATTTGTCAGTTTTTGTTAATTTTTGACTGACAGATGCGTGGAACCATAACTTATCACTCTGTTAAATTTCAGATATATTAAACGATGTGGCTAAAAACCGCCAAATTCTAATAGGATCGGGGAAAGATATTGACATGATTCAACAAACTTCATCTTCTGAGGAAATATGCGTACCAGCTGGTAAAGTTTGGTTTCTCTAGCTCTTCTATTCTCCGAGATCTAAGCCTGCCACGCCTTCTTCTAGTTCGTACCTACACGTACAGGGTATAAAAAAAGAGTCTTAACTTTTATTTGCAGATAAACCAATTTTTCATAAGCTAAATTATAAGACTTAATGCTGCCTTCGAATGTCTGTTAAAGCCACAATAGGCTTGAAAGTGTTTTTTTTTTTAAGGAAATTAAATTGCCTATTAATATTCAAATAAATAACACATAAATGCGACATATTGCAGCCATTGCGAATTGTTTAAGCGATCTCCGCCAAATTATTCGATGTGTATGGAGCCTCAACAATTGTACAAGTAAGGAATAATCTTGGTTTATTTATATTATTATATTATATTTCAGTGGCGGATCCACGGGGGTTTTCGGGCTCAGACTCCTCCCCCTTCGGGATCAGAAAAAAAGGTTTTGGGGGCAATTAATCCCGAAGTGCCGCCTAGAATATGGACTGTTCGGGTTCCAGAAAAATCGACTTGAATATTTATTTATTTGCAAACAACTCCTACCTATTTTGAAGCCCAGAACGAGCTAGTTTTCTCTTTTTCGTAGGTCTTAATTTAAAAATTAAGATTTTAATAATAATATGGATTATTAAATCCTTTTTTTTTTCTTATCAAAATTTTTTTGTTTCAAAATTTAATTAAAATATTAAATATTAAAATAGATTTTATAAATGACTAGCCGGCCTCCGCTGCGCTCCGGCACGCTCGCTTCAATCGCTCGTCTAGATCTTTATTTTTTTTTAATGAAAAATAGAAATATTTGCAAAAGAATATTATTTTATTTAGCATCAACTTAGTAAAACTTACCAAAATATTAGTAAAAACATGGAAAAATATACTTGAATTTGCAATAAAACTCACATAATATATTTTATGGATACACTTATAAAATCTAAAAAATTCAAAATTTTTTTAATTTTTCCGTCAATAAATCGACAATATCTAACGTATGTTTTTATATATAAGTCTTTTTTTTGCAGGTGAATTATTATGTGATTTTCACCTGTATAAGGTGAACTATTGCTTTCACAACAATGACTATCAAAATCAGTTGGCAAATAAAAATTGTAAAAACTCTAACTACAACCACATTTAGAATGGGTTTTTCAATTTTCCTAATTTTCCTGTAAATTTTCCAATGATATTGCATAGCCTATGTCCGTCCCAGGAAGCTTCTGAAAGTCCCATTGAAATCGGACAAAGGGTTTGGCGTCCAACCTCATACAAACAGACAGACAGAAGACAAACACTTTTTTTTATATATTTTATAAATGAAATATGTAGATCTATAATAATTATTTTTTTTTGTTTAACAAAATCATTTTATTTGGTGTGGGCTGGTATAAGTGCTGGCAATAATCTTAAAAATCTCTGCAAAAATTTGCAATTTCTGGATGCTTACACAAACCTCAGGGCGAAAAAAAATTTTTTTTTTGGAAGAGCAAATAAATGGTATATAAACACAAGAAAAAAAACGTACACAAAGTTAGTAGGTACAGAAAAAAACTATTTCATATATTATATATAATTATATAATATATCACACCCGACCGAAAGTATTATAACACCCCACAGAGGCTTGAGTCAAAATAAATATATGAGCTCTGAAGTGAAACTCTCGCATTTGTCACAACTCATTTGCGGCAAATTAAGCTTTTATGCCACCAGCGCGCAACCTACTTCATTTCTTCACCCACCCACAAACAAAGTGTGACGTCACATCTTCTCACATTTACCATTTTATATAAGAATAACGAGCGACTAAACGCCGCTGTCAGCAACATTTGCTAACTGCTCATTTCGTGGTGCACTCATTTTCTCATTTTGCGCACTCTCTGTGAAAATTGCGAAATGCAAGCCACTGGCAAGCTTGTGGCACTTACTGTGTTGCACTTGCAACAAACACATATACGTATATACACACATACGCACACACGCATAAATGCTTCATTTAACACTTGCGCTTACGGCTAGCCCGCCATTTTATATGTGGCAAGGTGCAAAAATGACTTTTGACAACTTTATGTGCATTTTACTTCCTGCCATTTTGCACATTTAAAACGTTTTAAAAATAAAAAAGAGTGTTGGAAAAAAAATAAATATTGGAGTACTTAAAATATAATTTTTTTTCGAGTTGTTAAGGCTGAAATGTTTTAAAGATGGAAACTCTACGAGCGATATGTCTCAGAAGCCGATGTAGTTTAATAGTTTAATAACGCTTCCAATTATCTGGGTAAAAGCCCAAAAATTTGCGAAAACTCTTTCTTAGCTCTTAATGGCCAATTGTGTTCCTCTTAATCCCACTATTTGGAAACGAATTACCCAAAATGGTAAATGTGATTTCTTTAATCCCCAAATAGAGCACATTTATGCATATGGTGCGCTGGAAATCGATTTGCTGTCCTGACAAAATTCATTCAGTTCTTGCAGTTATCTTCCATAGTCACCAGATCAATGGAAATTGTGGAATCAAAAAGAACCGTTTTCGATTAGAATTAACAAAATTGCATTATATTTTTATATGCATTTTTTTCATTCCGAGCGAAATTTGTGCATGCTGTAGGGGCTTTAAAACAAAAAAAAATACGCCAAGAGATATTTTGGTATTACTGAAAGAGCCTTTTTTTAAACAAAAATGTTAGTCTGAGAGTTTTTGACAATTAATTTTTGAAGCAGTGCTCATAATGAGTAATTCGTAACGTTTTCTGAAATTGAGAGTATTTTATTCATAATTTAAGGAAAAAAAGATAACAAAACTAAATTACAATTCCAAATGGAATTAATCTTGCTTTGGGATTGGAACTAAAGATCTGATTTTTTTTGAGTCCTACTCTGTTTCCAGAGAGAGACAGAGATCTGGACGAAAAAAGTATTTGATCGAATATAAAGTCAGCCCTAAAATAGTCCCTATTTTTCAGTACTTAAAAAAACTACTATTTGAAAAGAATAACAAAATAGGAAATACCTTGAACTGTATGTATCGAATCAAAAAAAAAAATTTGGTGAGCCATATTTTTTTATGAGAAAAAAGAATCTTTCCATATTTGGAAAGGTTTTGAACTGTATCTTATGAGTTTCAAGAAGATTTTGGTAAACAATAAAATTTTTTGTATAGAGCAAAAATCTCATAACCGACCTCGTATTATGGGACTTTTTTCATTTCTCATTTAGTGAAAACTTACCTTTTAGTTCAGAGAGTTCTGTTTGACAGCTGCTAATGCCATTAAGAACTTAATTTATGATAGTCTAGAGCTGGGCTGTATGAGGTAAAATTTTTTGTTCAAAAAGCAATAAACACAACTGATTAATTAATGCCTGAAACTTATTACAAAAACAAAAACTTCTCGGCTCAGTACACACTCGAAATTCCCTATTTCCCACTAGCGCCAAATATTAGTTCGATTTATAAAAATTTTGTTTTTTTAATGTTTATTTAAAGAAGTTTGTAACTTTTTGTTAATATAATATTCTTTCGTCTTGCTCATCCCAATCTGCGTCTGTCATAATGCTGTCCCTTCTAAATCTAAAAGGTCCTCCGTTTTGGCCGCCATTTATTAGTCCATACCCAGCTTGACCTCCATCGGCTGGTCTTCGATCCCCAAAAGGTCCTCCGCTTTGTCCGCCGCTTATCAGTCCATACCCCGCTTGACCTCCATCAGTTGGTCTTCGATCCGCAAAAGGTCCTCCACTTTGGCTACCACTTATCAGTCCATACCCAGCTTGACCTCCATCAGCTGGCCTTCGATCTGCAAAAGGTCCTCCGCTTTGTCCGCCGCTTATCAGTCCATATCCAGCTTGACCTCCATCGGCTGGTCTTCGATCCGCAAAAGGTCCTCCGCTTTGTCCGCCGCTTATCAGTCCATACCCAGCTTGACCTCCATCAGTTGGTCTTCGATCCGCAAAAGGTCCGCCGCTTTGGCCACCACTTATCAGTCCATACCCAGCTTGACCCCCATCAGTTGGTTTTCGATCCGCAAAAGGTCCTCCACTTGGGCCACCACTTATCAGTCCATACCCAGCTTGACCTCCATCAGCTGGCCTTCGATCTGCAAAAGGTCCTCCGCTTTGTCCACCGCTTATCAGTCCATACCCAGCTTGACCTCCATCAGTTGGTCTTCGATCCGCAAAAGGTCCGCCGCTTTGTCCACCGCTTATCAGTCCATATCCAGCTTGACCTCCATCAGCTGGCCTTCGATCTGCAAAAGGTCCTCCGCTTTGTCCGCCGCTTATCAGTCCATATCCAGCTTGACCTCCATCAGTTGGTCTTCGATCAGCAAAAGGTCCTCCGCTTTGGCCGCCACTTATCAGTCCATCCCCAGCTTGACCTCCATCAGCTGGTCTTCGATCCCCAAAAGGCCCACCGCCATTACTGCCACTTATAAGACCTGAATTGTCTTGACGTTCTTCATAGTAACCTCCGGCTATGGTGCGTCGATCAAACGGACTGCCACTTTTGCCAACAACCAATTCCGGCTTTGCCTGAACCCCGCTTAGCAGTAATGGAATAGAGAAGAAAACAAAAATTCGCATAGCGCTGTTTTTAGAAGGTCTTGTAAGCTCTGTCTCAGCTTTTTTACTGACGCAAGCTTAAATAAAAAAATTTCAAGCTTCAAAATTCATACTCACATACTAATTAGTTAGTCAAACTACAAAAATCATAAATCAATAATAATAATCAGCATCTTAGTTACGCTTCTTATCAGCTGTTTAGTTAGTTCCGCTGATCTTTATAAACGATGGAAATAATTTTTTGAGCTTACAGTCTTAATTTAGCTTTAGAGTTGAACGGTTGGAGCACAAGACAGATCTGGCTATTTATAGGTCTTTGTAGCAGTCTTAACGTTTAAGCCAATAAGGTTTTTTGTTTTGTTTGCACCCTGGTAATACCCCTGTTGCCAGAGAATAAATCAGCGAAGAGTTTGACATTTTTTATGGCCTTAAGCGGCTTGCGAATTCTGTCTCAGCCATAAAATTACATTAAGCCGTGAAAATTTTCGTGACACGATTCGACGTGGAATATCGTAACAACAGTGCAATGATCGAACTATAGTAGATTTTTTTGATCAAGCCCCTCTTGACGCCAGTGTCATGTAGGACTCAGTCGCCGACGAATTTCCTGCAGATTGTTCTATATCGATCCTAATCATAGAAATATCGATGTGGCCCAGGTATTTGGGATTGAACTATTCTTGAACATTTATTTCACCATCGTACTAATGAATTTGACGATGCTCAAAAAAAGACTCATCTTCATCTGTGCAAAGAAAATGATATAGAACTACAAAAGAGAATAGTGACAGGTGCCGAATCTTTGATGATCCAAAATACCTCCTTTCATGGTATTTCTGGGGGTTATGCTAGAACTTTAATATGCTGGAGATTATTTAACCAAATTCGGATTCGTATTCTGTGACCTTAAAAATATTAGAAGAGCATGGCCTGACTTCTGGATCCGAAAATCAGTTTATTCAGCTGAGAGTAGAACTTAAAGAAGGATTGGGACAGGCATGCTCCAAAATAGCTAATTTTATGCTATTTCTGGGGGTTAAGTCAGAACTCTGGTGTGCAGGTGACTATTTTACCTTGGATTCAGATTCAGTGACCTTTAAACATTAGAAAAACATGGCCTGACTTCTGGATCCAAAAATCAGTTTTTTGAGCTGAGGGTAGCCCACTAAGCCCATTGGATCAGTTCTGTGAGCGGAAAGTAAGTCTTCTCGTTTCGGTTTTCTCTCGGTAGCCCAGACGGAAACTTTCTACTACTACTACTATTTTGGCCATTACAATCGGTTTTCGGTCTTGGCCGCGGAAATTATCTTACTCCAGCGATTTCCGACCTGTATCAATTGGCAATCCCAACGCAAAGAGGATCCACCATGGCCTGATCTTCCCAACGCAGAGGCGGGCGTCCTTGCTGTCGTCAACCTCTAATGATCTCCGCTCGAATACCTTTTTGGCTGGAGCATTATCTTCCATTCGTGCAACATGAGCTATCCATCTCAGACGTTGTAGTTGTAGGCGTGAATTAGATCAGTCTCGCCGTAAAGCTCAAACAGCTGGTGATTCATCTGAATACAAAGGTTTTATCCATATTTATCGGTCAAGCAATACGTCAAAGGATTTTTGTCTCGAAAACTCCTAAAATCGCCTTATCGGATGATGACAATGACCATGCTTCAGCGCCGTAGACAAGGGCGGTTATGTTGGGGGACTGGAAAAGGGGTTTTATCGTGTGTCGAGAGAGGGACTTACTCGTGAATTCCTTACTTAACCCAAAAAAAACACCGGCTAGCAAGATTAGTCCATGATGACGCAATTTTTTGTGTCTTTAAAATTGGTTCCCAAGTACACGAAATCCTTTACGACTTCGAAGTGGTAGCTCCCCGGCTAATACGTTCCTGTAGAGCTTAGACTTGTAGAAGCATTACTACCTGCTTATGACAAGAGGCAGCTGGTTGCAGCTGAATTCTTTGTTCATTCCCCTTTTAAACATCCAATGCTACAGACCCTTCCCAACTCACATTATTTGCATTCCAAAAACAAATAAACTCAAAAAACAAGAAATACGCGCATATTTATACAACATACTCATACTTACTCATCATACAGCAGGTCAGCCCAAGGTCTACGTGTTCCGTGCATGCCCCTCATGTGCTCCAGCAAATGTGTAAAATATGACGCAGTTGCTCCATGACACCCCAGTGCAAAATGAACAAAAAAATAAAAGGAACACGCTTCAGACTCGCAAATTAATTATAAAAGATTCCGCAAAGTTAAATATTTTGCTCAAGTTCAGTTCAAAGTTGCCGGCGCGCACAATGTAAATGGAGCCCCGGCAAGTGTTGCCACTCCAGCGTAATATAATAAAAAAAAAAGAGAAAAGAGGAGCAGGACATGGGATGTTTAGGAAGTGGGGCAATGCATTGTAAAATAAGTTGCTGGTAACTTGACGCACATTTGTCACTTAAAGCGTACCGCTTGGTCCAAGGGTTTAGGCGGGGGGACTATGTCAGGTGGGCGCGGTCTGTCTACAGGTGGCAAGGAACGCTTGTCACTTGTGGAATTTACGCTGTGGATGTGCCTAGGTTTGAGGCGCAACTGATATATGGCACTTGAAAATTAGTCTAAGTGCACGGTGGCAAAGTGGAACGCAATGGCTAAGTATTGTAATAGGTTTCTAGGAAAAAAATTCTAGCTTTAAATTGGTTTAAGCGGAACTAGAATTCTTCAAAGGGTATGTGTTGAAAATGAGTCGATAAACGAGATGACTAAAGACTACTTCATGCGAATTATTCAGTCCCGTTCGGAGGGAAAGGGCGGATTTCCCCGGTTCGGAGTTTTCTCAGGAAAAAAAATATCTAACTTTAATTCGGTTAAAGTGGGAGTAGAATTCTCCAAAAGCCAGATGCTTCCGTTTTGAAGCAAGTTGGCTAAAGACCACTTTACACGAAATATGCATTTATGCAGTCCCGTCGAGACGGGTAATGGGAGGTATTCCCCTGACACGAAGTTTTCTCAGGAAAAATATCTAACTTTAATTCGGTTTAAGCGGAAGTACAATTCTCCTGTTTTAAAGCGAGATGGCTAAAGACTACTTTATACGAGTTATGCATTTATGCAGTCCCGTTGAGAAGGACAAAGGCGGGGATTACCTCGGGGCCGGAGATTTCTGAGAGGCCCGGTGTATTTACTATCGTAATTAAATGCTTCAAGGTAAAGTTCCCGGATCCGGTTTCTGAATTGAATTCAGGTTTTCTAAAGTATAAGTCGCCTTCTTTGAATTATAATCTTTAAGATTCTATAAGTTTCCTATTTATATAGAGATGCATTGGTGGGGACTTGATATTATTTTTAAGATATTCACAAACTTTACCAAACTCAGTATTTTTTTAGTATTTTTATCTCTGAATTTAACTTAGGTTTTCTTTTTATTTTGGACTTTGGGATCACCCATAAATTTTTTGTCATTTATGTCATATAAAACCATTTTCCACAGTTCTAATAGATCTTAAAGCCCTTAAAAATATTTTAAAGTTAAAAATATACTTAGGAAAAGTATCTTCAACTTCTTATTAGATTCCATTTCCCCTTGTGACGTTTTGATTTACAGTGTTAAGACTTGACTCTGCCATTTAACATAAGTCACCCAAAAAATAAATTTTCTTAAATCGGTTTTGGAACTTCGTTGGGTTGACCTATAAAGTGCGAAGGTGTCGGAGCCCCCTACTTTTTTTTTACTGGTTTAGTTTCTCGACGATGTTTTTTTTACATTTGTGGGAACGCTGTATTCTAAAAAACCGAAGAACTTCGGGATTCTGAGATAACCTTCAAGAACTTCGTTTCACGTGGGGTTGACAAGGTGCGATGGAGTACTTTTCTAAGTAGAATTATTTTTTAAACACCCCAACGATTTTTACTGGTCTCTCTACGATGTTTTTTATATAATTTTTTTGGGAACGCTGGATATTCTGAATATCTGAAAATATCGCTGAAAATTCCAAGTACTTTAGGGTAATTGATAAAACCCAGAATATCTTTTTCCATGGGTAATTTTGAGGATATGTCTAATGTTTTTTTTTTTTAAATTTTCGATGAAGTTTATATTTTTTTTTCGTTGCTGAATACGAATCTGAGGTTCTTAAAAACTGAGGAGCTTTGGGGCTCTCGGATAACGTTATAAATGCTTAGTTTAATGTTTGTTTTTGGGGTTATATCAAAACCCATATATTTTCAATTGTTTGAGCCCCGGATTCGGGACTGCCGCTCAAAATCCAAAAGGGTAGCCAAGGCCTGTATATTTAAAGTTCATATCGAGATTATATTTTTGATGAAATGGTATGTTCCCTTAAATAGTAGATAATAGGAGCATGAGGGGTAAAGATGAAGGTATTAAGAAGACTTAGTGAAATTTCATTGCCAATTTGACAGCTTTTTCAAAATTTGTTTAGTCCTGAAAACTTTAAGGTGTTGTCAGAGGCCAGACATGCATATTCAGTCTTCAGTTTTCTTAAATATATCTTCTAAATAAAGATTGGGTCCAGTTGGGTACTTTACTGCACTGTTTCTGGCTAGCTTTAAAATGTTATTTCCAGAGATGCAGTTTTAGTCTGAGAGATCTTATGCCTGAATAATTTAGCTCTGCCTCCCCGAAACATTCATAACTTTAATCTGATTCGAACACAGCGGGGTCAGACTATCCCTATTGCAAAAATGAGAGCCTGCGCTATATAATCATTTTTCCCAGTAAGTATCATCTATAAAACCTTGCCAACGTTTGAAATTACTTAAAAAACAGATTGTACAAAAAAAAAAAAAAATTCACAACCACAAAAATATTATCTTCCCACAAATAATACATTCATGCTTTACACTCAAAACATCATTATAATCGTTAAGCTAAAAGCATTTACCACCACTTAAGAAACCAGTTTTTTTTTCTGAAAACCAAACACAAAATATTTGGATTATTCCCACAATGCCACAAGTCATGCATTTATTTGTTTTATTTTTTTTTTTTTTTTTGCAAAAACAATTTTATGTACTTAATTGCGTTTAAAAAATACCCCCAACGGCGTTTTCCCAGAAATTCGAGCTCAAGAATTTAACTGTAGCTTTATACGCTTTTTTTTAAGATTAATTAAATGCATAAAATTTTGTTCCAAAGTGAAAAGCGATCATTTCATAAGAAATAAGTTTAAAAGTATTTGGTTCACGCTGCCAAGAAACAAGAAAATATAAAATTTTAAGCCAGTTATAATTTTACGCACATTTCCTGGTATTTTGGGGGCTTGGAATTTCCTACAGTAGCTGTCATGACAATGTTATACGCGGCGTATGCGTAATATGTGTGCAAGTGTGCGTGTACGTATACGTGTTGTTACGCACACGCTTAAATAACATAATTAATTTGTTTGAAAATAAATTGCAAGCAAGAGGTTTTAGAGTAATTTAATACTAGGCAGTGGCGTAGAGGGGGGCTTTGTGCAATAGGGGTAATATGATTTGGTGATTTTTGTTTATTTTTTTTTTGGGATTTTTAATATCGTTATTAATTACTAGAGCAACCGAGCTTCATAATTTTTAAATTTTGTTATATTATTAATTCCTCTTCTTGCACTTCTAAATTTTTTTTACTTTTTTTCACTAGTTTCCGCCTGCATGATTTTAACATATCGAAATAAAACTTATATTGTGCACATTGTATGAACTCGGGCTTTCGTAAAGTGCAAGTTTCGCCTTGATATGTTTACCACACTGGTACCACATCGGTACCACACTGAGATAATACACACACTTTATAAGAATCCCTCTTTAATATAAACCTCTTTTTATCAGTTTTAATAAGTAAATAAAATATTGAAAAAAAGTTAGAATTGCGTGTTCTCTCTGGCGTTAAAAAAAATTTCAAAATTGTAACTGGTGTCAATATATTATTAAATGATAAAAAAAATTTAATTTTTTAATTTTATTCTACTAGTTTTCACCTTTAACGTATCGTATGCACAACTTATATTGTGCACACCATATGAGATGTGGCTATCGCATAATGTAAATTTTATCCCGATATTTAAGCGCATATGAACACAATCGGTACCACACTGAGATGTGTTCTTGAAAAAGCGCCCACTGAATTGAAAAAGTCCCATGAGCACTTAACAAAATTTAACAAAACTTTGCTAAAAGCTTTCCACACAGCATAAAGAACACAGACACAAAAATTTGGTTTGAACACACAAAGATTGTTCCATTTTTATGTATAGATAATGCCAAAAATAAAAAATATCTATATTTTTATGAATCGCAATTCCCAAATTTTTAATTGACAATTCAATCTGATTGTCATAAAATGGATGCCAGGAAATGAACAACATTAACGGTCATCCTTAGGGAAACATTTAGATCATATCGGATACAGTTCTCTTTTTTTAAGAAACAAATAAAATTGTATCTGCTCCTAAAATCATTATAGCGATCAATTGTAAAATCATATAAACTAATCCAATATTTTTGTCTATAACTCTGGTCACACTTATATGTTGTTGATTGCTCGTTTGTTAATCACACGCCTTTATTTTGTGATCTTGCATTTTTATCGACTTCCTTGTCAGTATCAAATCGTATCGAGAACTAGTACTTTTGAATCTACAATGATTGGACTTTTTTAATTAACGCGCAAAAATGGTATGAGGGAAATTTATGTAACCCGCTCACTTAGAAAATTTCAGCTCTCATTGACTCATTCGGGTTTCAACCACTTATCCCACTCCTAACTACGCCACTGTAGCAATCTAAGCTGCTGTTGTGGTGTTGTTGCTGTTGTTGCTGGTGTTGCTTTGTTGTTGTTGCTGTCACCTGATTGCCATCATTAAAATGTTAGCAACTACAAACGGCTTAATTAAAATGCTTATAAATAGCAACAAGTGCACTAAAGTTAAATAATAGCCGGAGTTGGATATATTTAACATTTCGCCTTTAAAAGTAGATCAAATGCAAAGGGATTCGGAGAGAAGAATGGAAGGATGGATGGACAGCCCAGACTGACCTGGAACGCATACCAAGTCAACTGCAGCAGCGACGTTGTCTGCATTTCAAAATTGCGCAAAACATTTGCCAAATGCGAAAATGCAGTCAAAGTTGTGCAATATGCACGAATCCTGGACATGGACATGGAACCAAATGCACTGGGCTCAGGTCCAGTTCCAGCTTCAGTAGCAGCAGGCAAAAGGCAACATTTTTGTGCTTGTGCAGTCAGCCGTGATTAGAGCCTGGCCCAGAGGGGTAGAGATAGCGTTAGAGGGGACTCCAACATATAGTACATAGTCATAGTATGTACTGTCTGGTCTGATAAGTTACATAGAGATGCTCCACTATCATCTGCTGTTGTTGTCTCGTCCAAACATTTAGACTTTGTTGTTGTTGTTATATTTAGCAGCGCAGACGCAATTTATATAAAGTTTAATTGATTGGAAAATCAAATTGATTCGATTCGCAGCACAAAAGCAAACGCAATCGCGCGGTCTGGCAATCCTGGCAGAGAGAGAGAGAGTTGCCTGACAGACAGCAGACAATTGCAACGAACTGAACCTCAGTTCTATTTCTGGGACCATTTGTATTACTTGTTTTATAGTACCGAACATATTTATAACTAGTCCGAGTTAAGACCCGGCGGCGGCGTCGACTGTTTAACGTTTGGCTTTTGACTTTGGTTTTTAACAACAACAACAACAATTGCTGGTAAAAAGTGCGCAAGAAGCTAAGTTAGAGTAGTCAGTTCTGAATACCCTGACAGTGTTCCCTTCCATATCAATAAAGGTGGTCACAGGAAATGGGGATACAGAAAATGATGATAATGACTGGCATAAATGCAAATTTTCATACTTGGTCAGGCATTTTTACCTTTTTGCCTCATTGTTGGGATTACTCACCCCATTACTCTTGCGTTCTTGCCTTACACAAAGTAAAGGACCTCTCTAATGCTCTGCGAGCACAGATGTAACATAAAAATTCGTTTTTTTTTTTTTTTGATTGTTTTTAGGTTAGCTGAATTTTACAAAAAAAGGCTTTGTCAGGCAGAAATGCGATAGTGTCTACAAAAAATGCACTTTTGCTCCTAATCAATGCACTTTTCTACACCAAAAACTGCACACCGAGCTTAACCGCCTTCTGGAAGGTCAAATGAGCCAGGGTAATATAAAATGTTTAACTACGGTATTTCCCATCATATTAACCGTACTCCGTGTAAATATGGCTCATAAACTTTAAAGGCAACGCCTGCCAATTTAATCCAAGCGGAGTTACGTAAGTTCTATAGATAATGGTATAAATAGCAGAGCACCGGCTGCAGTGCCCCAGTACCAAATCCAAACTGCAACGTCTCAGAATGTTCCGAATTTTAGCGTATCTGACAGTGTTGAGCAGCGTAGCCTTCTTGGTTATCTGTAGTCCAGGCGTCTCTGAGTCTGAATCCGTTGCTAATAAGGGATCGCATTATAACAACAACAATGTTATCTTTAATGCTCGCAAGCCAGCCGACAATGCGATCTTTACGAGCCAGAGCCCATCAGCAAAACACGTAAATGACGGCATAGAGGTGACCGAGGATGGAAAACGTCAAAGCTTCCAACCACGCGCTGTTGGGGTAACCGAACAGGAAGAGATTAAAATCGATGGAAAACCTGCCAAGGTGATCTATGAGAAGGGTGGCGTACGCATAGAGCGTCAGGATGGCACTCTCGTAGCCGAATTGAAGCGTAATCTTTAATAGACGCTGCGTAATATACAAACATCTGAGCTTTGGGTCAATTTGCTCGCAATTTGTCCAAGTTTCTATATACTAATATATATATATCGATTAATAAACTCTACTCAAGATATTGCAAACTGCACTGTGAAAAATTATTTACGTTTTTGAAACAAAATTTATTTTTGATATTTTCATATTTTAGCTAATTTTTTTTGCTCAATGTGTAGGCTGAGATCGAAGTACGTAAGTTGGAATATTTTTATGTATAATGTTGTGACAAAAGGATTTTGATTTTTGAAACAAAACTTTTCGAGAAACCCTCAAATATAATAATTTTTCGTAATTAATCCGTAAATTTTGGTGAGCGAAGCGTGCAGGAGGCGGAGCCATTTAAATGAACATTGTTGTAATACGTTATATTAATACTGAGATCAAATTTTACATAATGTAAGTTTTTGTAACTTTGTAGCTTTATTATAAGCTCAGTTATGCAGAGACATTACAATATAGGGTTTGTTTATTTTAGGCCGAAAAAAAGTATTTCGAAACGTTTTGCCAGAAGTTGAGCAAAAATTAATTTTTTTTTTATGTAATACTTTCAAAAAATACCGAATTTAAAAAAAAATTTAAAAGTCAAAGTTTTACATAATGAAAGTTTTCCTTACGTTATAGCTTTCTCATAGGCTCAGTTATGCTTAGACCACACTATATGAGGTTTGTTTATTCCAGGCACTGAGGTCTTGTTAGCCCGAAAGAAAAGTATTTCCAAAAGTTGAGCAAAAATGTAACTATTTTTTAATAATACGGAAAAAAACTTCTGATTAGAAAAATTAAATTATTTTTACAAGGGAAATACAAATATCGAACTTACAAAAAAATTCCGGGTTTAAAAGCAAAGTTTTACATAATGAAAGTTTTCCTATCGTTGTTGCTTTCTCATAGGTTCAGTTATGCTTAGATCTTACTATATATATATTTGTTTATTCCAGCCATCAAGCGCTTGTCAATCAAAAAAAAAAAAGGCATTTGCAAATTTTTTACTCAAAGTTGAGCAAAAATTTAACTTTTCGCTATGTAATACGATCAAAAACTTCTGATTTGAAAAACCTAATCTCTTTTAGAAGGAAAATGCGATTAACAAATTTTCAAAAATTTCGGGTATAAAAAACAAAGTTTTACATAATGAAAGTTTTCCTAACCTTGTAGCTTTCTCATAGGCTCAGTTATACTTAGACCTTACTGTATGGGGTTTGTTTTTTCCAGGTACTGAGCTCTTGTTAGCCCGATAGAAAAGTATTTCCAAAAGTTGAGCAAAAATTGAACTATTTTTTAATAATAACGGTAAAAAACGTCTGATTAGAAAAACTAAATCTCTTTTACAAGGAATATGCGAATGCCAAATTTATAAAAAAATTTTGGGCTTAAAAAACAAAGTTTTTCATAATAAAACTTTTCCTAACTTTCTAGCTTTCTCATAGGCTGAGTTATAGACATTATGTTATAATATAGGGTTTGTTTATACCAGGCACTGAGCGCTTGTCTGCCCGAAATGAAAGTATTTTCAAAGGTTTTACCAAAAGTTGAGCAAAATTAAACTATTTTTTATATCAAAATTTTAAAACATAAATCTCTTTGAAGCGAAATGCGAATACGAAATTTGAATAAATTTTGTATCTAAAAAGCAAAAGTTCTACTGTTAAAACAATATTACCTGAAAATCCGGCTATAATTAATTCAAAAACGCCTACATTAGCTTATTACAAACTTGCAAAGAAGCTTATTAAAATACCCCCCACACTTGATTTATAATTTTTAAAAACGTTTGCTTTATGACCCATGACAAAAGTGGGAAAAAAATCTTATCATGCCTACGGAGAACTGAGTACTGCCTAAAGCAGTTTCTCGCAAGTCTACGCCCACTTTTATAAACAACTTGCCCCCTATTCAAAGAAAAAAATAAAAAACTTGTTTAAATGTTTCGCAGAGCTAATCACAAAAGCTACTTTAAGCTGAGTTTACAACAAGTTGACCAACCCAGACGGTACTACAATAAAAACTAGAGAATCCCTCCAGACAATATATTTAATTGTACGCAATAGAAAAACTTTCTTCAAAGCAATTCAATTGAAAATAATTAGAAACGTAGCCGCATAGAAAAACTTCTTGATTGCTTTCGAGTACTTGCCAACAGAGTTACGTACAAGTGCATAAGGGTATATATACCCATATATACATATATATAATGTACTCAAGCATATACTATATATAGAAGACACTCTTTGACGCCTTGGGTGAAATGACAAGAAATTTGCATTATGCATAAATTCAATCCAAGACAATTTGTGTGGGGCACGTAGCACCCGGCCAGACGCTATAAAAGCCTCGATTCCTATTAAAAACTCAATCATTTGAGCTTTTTGCCTTGACCATGCGACATTTGATTGTCTCTTTGTTGTTGCTGCTCTGCGGACTGCTACTCAACACTATTGGTGTTGGTAAGTTTTTTATTGTGTTGGGTATTACTCAGCACTCTCTTTCTCTCTCTGTGTATAAGACTCATCATAAATAACAACAATTTTGCACTATTGCAGCTAATGCAGCGCCGTCATTGTTCCACTGGGGTCCCTCGGCTAATAGGTCTCCCCTAGGCGGTCCCGCCTGGAATGGTGGCGACTCAGAGACTACCGATAACATCATTTTACACTCCAAAAACGACAAATGGCGTTACACCTAAAACTGCTTATTCGAAATAATGAATAATAATAAAGGTATTCTTAATAATATGCATAAAGTGTTGAAAGCTTTTTAATTTGTTTTGAAAAACAAACAAGCGGTTATTGGCGCTTACGGATAGTCGAATTTTGTATACTCTTTGTAAGCGCTATGAAAGTTTGATCTTGAGCAAATAATTATAGGCTCTAGATCGATATCTAACTTTTCAATTTTAAAAAAATATCCCTATAAAAATTCCCTTTTATCTTTAGCCAATTCCCGACTTACATATTGTCTTAAAAATTTGGATTTTTAGAAAGCGCTAAATGTATAACTTTTTGAGCCAGAATGGTTTTCAGGAAGAGGCTAAAAATAAAAATGAATTTTTTTAGTGAAATTTTTTTAAATTAAAAAGTTAGAACCTAGACCAATCCATAATTTTAGGATTTCAGATTTGACTTAACTTAACTTTCATTTTTTTCTAAGACAGTTTTAAAAGCGCTCACTAAAATTCTAAAATATTTAAGACTATAAACATCTCAGGAATACTCTTTGTTCCCTGCTTGCACCTTAAGATGATGTTGATAATTCGCGAAGAATAGATTTTGCTGTTCACTTATTGTATTTTCGCAATTAATAAATTGTCTGCTATCAGCTGTTCCCAATCTGTACAAATTGTCTGCTATCAGCTGTTTCCAATCTGTACAAATATCTAGAGCAGTTGTTTTTTCTTTAAACTGTTGGAACTTTATTTTCACTAAAAATAATTGAGGACTTTTAAAATTGCGTTAAATCAAATAAAATTCGTTAAATCATCAAACATTCTTTGAATTACGTTAAATCAAATTAATTGGCTTAAAAAATTAAAGGAATAATTTCTTATAATAAAATTAATTCGCTTAAAAAATTAAAGAAATAATTTTTTTTGAATCGCGTAAAAACAAATTCGCCTAAAAAATTCGCGCAAAAACAGAATTAAGTGTACAAGTAAAAGAGAGCTTAGTGCCGGCTTTCACTGAGCTTTTATAAGCTTATGTTACTTTAACATTCTGTGAATCTTTTATTAACATTATGTTGTGATGTCTTCAGATAATATTGTATGTTAATTTATATGTGTATGGTTGCACATTTATGTTAAGCTTAGTATTAATGTTTAAGTGTTTAACAGATTTAGACTTTTATACTATGTTTACATTATTTTTACTTAAATTATATTATGCTAAGCTGTTAGGCTTCAACACACTTAACATAAAAAAGATTTTTTTGGGCTTACCATTTTTAATATTAAAAACCTCGACTTGAATAAATATTAACTAATTTTTGCATAAAAGGCTTTGTCAGGCAGAAATGCACAAGTACCTAACCACAACTTACAAAAAATTCACTTTTGCCTGACCGAAACTACTGAGTTCAACTACACATATTTATTGTACACCAACTATTGAGCACTGAGCTGGACCGCCTTCTGAAAGGTCAAATGTGCCAAGGTAATATAAAAAATTTAATTGCGGTATTTCCCATCATATTATCCGTACCCCGCGTATCTCAGGCTCATAAACTTTAAAGATAACGCCTGCCAATTTAATCCAAGTGAAGCTACGTCATAGATGATAGTATAAATAGCAGAGCACACGGCTGCAGTGCCCTAGTACCAAATCCCAACTGCCGCGTTCTAGAATGCTACGAACTTTAGCGTTTTTAACAGTGTTGAGCAGCTTAGCCTTTTTGGCTACCTGCAATCCAGGATTCGCTGAGTCTGATTCCGCTGAAGATAGCAAGTCGCAAGAAAACCACAGCGAACTTTCATATATTGTAAATGTCGGCTCAGCGCTGTCCAGGGGTCGACCAGATGATATTATTAAGAAACTGATTGAAATCAGGCGCAAACCGGACAAAGTGTTCCATGAGAAGAGTAGCGTGCGCATTGACACTGCTACGGATGAATTAAGACGTAACAATTCACAAGATAACCACAGAGCAATTATTGTAAATGTCGGCTCAGCGCTTTCCAGGCGTCAACCAGATTATGTTATTAAAGAGCTGGTTGATGTCATACGTAAACCGGTTCCAGGATTCACGGAGTCTGACTCCTCTGAAGATAACAATTCGCAAGATAACCACAGCGCAATTATTGTAAATATCGGTTCAGCACTGTCCAGGGGTCCACCAGATGATGCAGATGATGATATTAGGGAGCTGATTGATCTTAGAAGTAAACCGGTTCCAGTATTCACTGAGTCTGACTCCTCTTAAGATAACAATTCGCAAGATATCCACAGCGAATTTTCATATATGTATTGTAAATGTCGGCTCAGCGCTGTCCAGGGGTCGACCAGATGATGTTATTAAGGAGCTGATTGAAATCAGGCGCAAACCGGACAAAGTGTTCCATAAGAAGAGTGGCGTACGCATTGAAACTGCCACAGATGAATTACGACGTAATCTTTAATAGACGCTGAGTATTATATTTATGGCTGAACATAAGCCTTTTTGGCTGTTTCGTTCTAGTTCCCCGTGCAAAAAAATTCGGTTTGGTCAAATGGCGAGCATTAAACATTCGGTATCAAAAATAGTCCGAATAAAATGTTTAAAATTGTTTTCCAGAGCACGGCCGATTAACTATTTTTGGGCTTGCTATTTTGTTCAATGTATTCCTACAAATCTTTCGGAAGTATAACAACCAAATTTTTAAGTTATTACGATTTAAAATCTATTTCCACCAAAACTACGTATCGGAAATGTTTGTTTTGATCGTTTATTAGTGTAATTCCATAAAAACGTTAAGAAAAAATAATTTGTGTCTAAAAATTTCAGTACCCACAGCCTCTTTAAAGAGTTCTCCAGTATTCAGAAAGCGTTTGCTGTAAAGTTTAAGTTTCAACGATTTCAATACCTAATTTCTCTGGAAATAAGTAAATTCATGTATTACAAGCTACTTTAATAAAGGGCATCCCACCGAGTAAGAATTTTACAATAATTTACGAAAATGGGCTTATATTTTTGAAGTGAGTTGTTTCAAGTCGCATGTCGATATAGTGCATCGATATTACGAAAATGATTTCGTCAATAGTGGGCAAACTATTATTCCGTCAGTGGGATTTTATTTTATATAAAATTTGGTCAGTATGGGCTTTAAAATATAAAAATTCAAATTCGCTTTATCAGAGTTTTCGAAATCAAGTCGAGTTTTTATTAAGTAAGTTTCTTTCGAAAAAGCAATAAGGTTCTATTGTTAAGTCGATTTTACGATTTTCTTTCTTTGAAAGAATAGGATACCTAAAATAAAAAGAACTTAAACAAGCTGTAAAATATTGTACGCGCCCCTTTTTTCCAGCTTGCAAGTTTAGCCACAAAACTAATATGTTCCGGTGAGTGTATAAAAACCGGTTTTTAGGTAAACAAAGCTTTTAAATGCATTGCCGGTATTTTGTGAGAATTAAGCAAACTGTACGCAACAAAACAAAACAAAAGAAAGAAGAGAGCTTATTAGCCCGCTGCGCAATATTTGCAATAATAGCCAGAGAGAGCACTTGCGCTCATTTACGCTCAGCGGGTTTTGGGAGAGTCTCTCTCACAAGCCGAAGTTTTGCAGCTGCTGCGTTACCTCTTGTATCTCTCTTATCAGCTGTTGATAAGCTCGTCTTGGGGTAGCAGATTTTTTCCACATTAGTTTGATAAACTTTCAACTCTGTTGTAGATGCGCACGATTTGACGTTTTGAGTAATCAGCTCTGGGAATTTCAAGCCACTTGACCTGCAACAGAGTCACCAACAATCATTTAATTTTAATTAATAAACGCCGGCTAGTTGCTTACCCGCGGTTTGGGACACCTTTGCGCCCCCTAAAAAAAAGCTTTGCCACGATTATTAGACACGCTCGACCATATCGAGCAATGAATTTTATGAGTCAGTCTTTTTACACAAGCTACTGAGCACTGAGCTAGTAGAACGCATTCTGGAAGCTAAAATCGTGCCAGGGTAAGACGTAAAGTTGATCTGCGGTATTTCCCGTCACATTATCTGTACTCTATGTAAATATATTGCTCATATACTATAAAGCCAGCGCCCGCAAATTTAATCCAAGCGAAGCTTCCCTACGTCAGTTCTATAGATTGCTGTATAAATAGCAGAGCCCACGGCTGCAGTGCCCTAGTACCAAATCCAAACTGCAACGGCTCAGAATGTTGCGTACCTTAGCTTATTTGACAGTGTTGGGCAGCGTTGCCTTTTTGGCTAGCGGTATATAGACCAAAAATTCGCATTACTTGAGTTTGAAATAAAAATATCTATCTAATTTTAGCCGAATACGAAATCACTGGCAGCCCGGAAACTGTTGAGCCTGCACCCGCTCCACGCGCGCCCACAGCTGCTCCACCTGTTGCCCGCAATGACGAACGTAGCTATATACAACGCGAAGGTGGCAACACTGTTTTACAAAATGCCGCCGGCACCATTGTCAGAGGCGCCGATGGACGCACTGTTTTGTATGGTTCAAATGGTCAGGTTTTAATAGCCAACGATAGCGATGAGTCTCCTGAATCTGCTGAGGATGATGATTCTCACTATGGCGGAAACAATGTGATCATCAATGGACGTTCATCACGCGGAGGCGGCGGCGCTGTAGTCTTCAATGGCGGCGGTGGCGGCTACTATGTTAATGGCGGCCAATCCGCACGTATTGTAAATGGCGGCATAGAGCTGAACGAGGGTGGACGCACTTATACCTTCCAACCACGTGCTCCGGGTGTTACCGAGCAGGAGCAGGTTGAAATCAATGGCCAACCGGCCAAGGTATTCTATGAGAAGGGTGGTGTGCGCATAGAGCGTCAGGATGGCACCGTCATGGCCTATGGCATTGATGGTGAGGGCTTCTTTATGGGTGATCGCAACTCCTTTGAAAATCGCAAGCAAATTTTGGAAGATACACAACGCGAAACTGCAGATTTGGCACGCAACATAAACGAGGAAGTAGCACGTTCCATGGCTGAGCTGCAACGCAATCTTCAGGAGAGTCTGGGCAATATACGTCTGGGCTTCTAGGTCAACTTGCCCGCAATTGATCCAAGTGTGTGTATATATTATATATCTAACTGAAATCGAATAAAGCGCAAAGTGAGCGAGCTGTTATATATTATAAGCTACTCAAGATGTTACCCATTGCACTATGGAAAGTTTAATGCTTTTTTGAAACAAAATTTATTTTTTACTGTTTAGTTGCTTGTGCTATGTTTTATTGATGCAGATGTGCACCGAAATTGAAGTATATATACCATTTTATAATAAAGTGTATTTTATTTTTTTAATTTTCACATTGCCCTAAAAATGTATTTGGGGGGGCCGAAAGAAATTAAGCTGAAGTATTGGTATTCTGTATAGTAGTTAGAAAATTCTCGCAGATTCTAAAAAAAGTTAAAAATTGAAACAATAATTTTTCTTACATTCTCTTTAAAAAACTTTAAAACTTTGCGAATTTAAATTTTAGCCAAAATTATTTAAATGCCCCATAGTACATTGATAAGACGCAATTTAGATTCTATGAAATAAAAATTGTGCTAAAAATGCAAATGAAATTTTAATTAGTTCAAATTATTTCACCTTGTTGACTTACCATATGTGTAATAGCCCTGGAAATTTCCCAACCATTGTTTATGATCAATAGCAGATCTTAAGTAATTGTTTTCGGAAACCTAATACGGGTTTAAACTATGTGTGAACTTAATAAGTTGCATAAGGATGCATTCATATGTTGTTTTAAGCCAAGCTTCCCAAACAGATTTAAAATGAGCTACAGTCCAAATTCCCTATAACGAACTTCTCAAAAACGCATTTTTATATATAGTATTTTTTTCTTCAAGTTTCTTGCTTTTGTAATCTTTTAACGAAAATCTATCCACCATACATAAAGATTTTCAAATTTATTTTAGGAAAGTTCGAAAATATTTTTAAGGCAATTATCACACCTCATTGTTTAATTAAGGATGGCCTGATAGTTCCAAAAGCGTAAATAAAAATTTTAATTTTCTGATAGGCGTATCTGGTGTAGGATTTCTGTATTTTTCCCCAAATCTTTTAATTTTAAACACAAATTACACTACTTTACAGCAAAAAATATTCTTAACATATTTTACTTGTTCCCGCAATAAATTGGCACGCTAAAACCGATAATCGAGTCAAAAATTTTTTTCATGGAATGGATTACGAGAAAAACACTTTTTAAAATTAAAAAAAGTGTCTGCGTAAAACAAATCTCTGTGATGTCCCAAACTGATTTTGAACATTTTCTTACCCAACTTTGGATAGTTAAATTATCCATCAATTATATTTGGACCACATTTTACCATCATGATCATTACTTTTTCATACATAAGAAATTTTTCATAACCTTCACAAATATCCTATTTCTAGTTTAAATTAAATTTTTTCTTTTTCAATTTTTTGTTAATATCAAATGCTTTTATTTTAAATTTTGTAGACTGGTGCTATTAACGGATTTGTGTATAAATAATTTTCCGCAACAGCTTGACCCAAAATAAGGAACGCAAAAAATTATGTCGCGCAACTATGCAACATGCCGTGAATACCCTAGTGGACACATGAATAACTAGATATGCAGCTAAAAATGTCAGATTACAACAAAAGCATTAAGAATCATCTGTTTACAACTAAATTTCAGCTACTTTATTTGTTTTTTTTTTTAATTTTAAAAAATTAAATTTTTTTTTCCATTTTATTTACAAGCTGTCCAAAAGCAATCAGTAAGTTACAAGCATTTTTTATAAAAAAAATTTTAAATATTTATTTTGTTATTTATCACACAATTAGGGTATTCACGGTTGCTGTTCAGTTAAGAAGTCAATAAATTACAATTTTTCAACAAAATGTGAAACTGCAATATATTTAAATTATTTACGGCGGAAAGATCTCAAAGTGACATTTGAATACACAAGTGAGTAATATGCATTTTATTTACTAAACTAAGCAATTATTACATTTTAGAAGCTGAGCTAACACCATAGAAAGCTAACACGCCAATTTACAATTAATAAATCTAAAACAAAAGAATCTAGAAAGAAGAAGCGCAAACTAAACTTCACTCATAAACTAATAAAAAGCGCTTATAAATTACATTAATTAACAACACAGTTAATAAATTTAACAGCATTTGAAACTTTAAACAAATAAATTTGTTTAGTAAGTTTACTATATTTATAAATGTAAACAAAATAAGAAAAGAAGCAGCAAAAACTAAATAGCTCAAGCGATTAACTAACAAAAAGGTCGTTCACGCTTTAGCTACATATATTTTTGCGCAAATTTTTAACAATGTTTCAAACTCAACATCAACCGTGGGGGTGTTCACGGTTCTGATTTTAGAATAACAAATGTTCTATGAATATTCAAGAATATTCTGTGTACACCTATTTTATAATCTTTGATAATATGAAAAACAGTTTTAAAAATATGTGTACACTTTTCAATATTAACGCTTTTTACAACACTCTTTTGTTGAAAAATGTCAAGGTTCTTGGTAGCGCGAAAATGCCATTTTTTTTGTATAAATTATTGTATATTATATTATATCATTTAATATGTATTTAATATTATTTACTTTTTCATCCTTCCGAAAGTTGCGAAATGGTGTTGACGTCACTGAAACACCATTCAACTTTTGCTCAGATATTGTTTAAATAATTTTAGAGATTGTTGAATTTATAAGCTGTGCCAAAATGTTCATTAAAAATTTTCGATTATAGAATTTGTTACTGTGCTTATCCGAGTCTTTTAAATTTTTTTTTGGCTCTAGACCCCTCCAAAGTGAACAATGAACTTTTTTTGCTCTTTTACAAAGAGCTTTTTTTCTCTCAGACTCTCGCGTTAAGTGCCGCTCACGGAAATAACCCTTGTCAGCCGCACCTTTGGTGAGTTACTCTTTTGATCTCTAATGTCATAATCATATATCAATGTTCAAGGCATACATAGGGTGAGTCAGGGTCAAGGCTGCAGTCTGGAAGAAGCACTTTTGGTATTATTATTATTTGCATTACAGTTCAGTGTGGCCTAAAATTTCTTTCACAATATTCCTCAGGATTTCTTTCACTAAACGCCTCAAGGAACATATTTCTAATTTGCAAAGATGCAGAAGAGTGTGTAGCCGCGTTTCGCTTTTTTGACAACCAGTAGCCATCACTTCCTTTATGATGAAACTTTCTTTTGAATTCTTTCTCATGTCGTCCCTCGTCGCACATATTTTTTCCCTCTCTTTACCCAGCATTTCTTCCACTTTTTGAGTATTCGTAAATATTTCCTCTAGAGATTCTGTCATAAACATTTGACCTTATGTTGTAAGATCCACTTCTACTGGACTTATTTGGTGACTTTCTATGGTTTCCCGAAACGTCGTTTTTTTTTATGTCCCAGTGAATGAATACAAACACAATTATTCATTTCAGAAGCTGAGCCCATTTAAAGTGCTTTTAGTTTTGCTTTGACAACTCTTTTAGTTCTCATGAAAATCGGTAGAAATTAATGGTGAAAAAAAATGCATTTAAAAGTTCTTAGACGGAATTTGTGGAAAAATTTTCTTCCGAGAAAAGAGATACATGATAACTCACTATAGGGCACCGCCTCGGCTTTATCAATGCAGTTACACTTCCAACCCAAAAAACCTTGAAAAATATTTTAACGAAACCAAGATAACAAAATTGGCAGCTCAATAGAAGTTTCAATGGATTTTTTTTCTACTCAAAAATACTTTTGAAAATTAAAAAATGTATATTTGATTTAGTTTTTTTTAAAGGGCTAGACACTGATACGAAAAATAAACAAAACTTCATATAAAAAAACGAACGCTGCCAAACGTTTGGTCACGGAATTTTCTTGCAGGTTTTATATAGGCCAGTGTTGTTTGTTGTTTTGTATGTTGATACCAATAGTAAACCATAGATGGCGCTGCAAACAGCTGTTCGGTATTTGCGCTATAAACAAAACTTATGTGTAGCAAATTATTTTGTAAAATTTATGGTTGGTCGAAAAAATCGTTGCGGATCGTAGGGAAATTTTGAGAAAATAGCTATAACACTAAAATAATTTTATTATAACATTAATGGGCTTTGAAATAAGTTATGATAAATTTCAGATTTTGCTACTAGAGACGCACTGTTTGTGACCAAAGTAAATCTTTTTTTTTTCTAGGTGGCTTTTTTATTGTCTGCGTCAAGCCCTTTAAGCGAGTTTATTTTGTAGCTAAAGTAGATAATCGGTAATGGGTGTGAAGCGATGTGAGTTCGAACGGAATCCAATAAATACCAATCAATTCTATATGAAAAATTTGCATAAAAGCAAAGGGTCTAGCTTGATTGAGTACTGGAAACTGCCCCAGCGATTTTTGAAAACTAATAATGCAGTTCGATGCATAACGCAAAAAAAATATTTTTGCTTAATTTTAGTTTTTAATCTACAAGAGTTACGGCTTTATTTAATAAATCGAGTTTTTCGTTTTAATTTATTTACGACTAAACAAAAATGGTACAAAAGACCTTTTGGTCGCAGTGTCCACCTCTCTGGGAGGTACCCTTATTAAAAAACAAAAAAAGACTAAATTAATATGAATATTTTTGAACCAATTTTTTTGGTCTAAATTGGCAACAGGTCTACTTAAAATAAAATATATGTTTAATTCCTTTTGTTTTTAGTCATCACAATTAAAAAAAAATCAAATTTGTCAATCACCATATTTTTTAAACACGTCCTTTTATTTGGTGTGAATATGATTCAAGTCGATTTGGTGGAACAATGTTAAAAAAAAAAATAAACAAAAATGGAAAATAATTTTTATTTTTGTTGAGACGACAAAATTTATAATACATTTTTATAATATTTATTGAAATGAATACTCTCTGATTATATGATGAAAAAAAAAACTGATTTATTTTGTGGGTAAAAAATTATCACGAACGATTTGCTAATTATTTCCATTTAATCATGCAATTTGAATTAAAATGTGTGGGGTTACATGCAACACCTAAAATTAAACCAATTTAAACAATCTCAATATATGAAATTCTAATTTTTTTATGTAGATTACACTCGTTTACGAATTTAACTATCATCGACTGAACCTTCGAGTTTTTTCAGGTAATTTTGGATCGAGAAACATAAAAAAGCCAACCTTAAGCATTGTTTTCAAGATATATTCAAAAACATGTCCATATATAATTTCCTATACGAGATATTAACGAAAAACTAAAACAAGTGTCAAAAAATCATATTATTACGAAAGTTAATTTTTCGTGTTAACCAGTGTTATTGTATGTGACCTTGACCATGAAACCTATAAACCGATCATACTGTATGCAATTGTATAAAAGCCGATTTAAAACATATTTCACTTTTTTATTTTCATCGCCCTTCTGCAAAGAATCTATTTTTAAAATGTAAACAAAATAAAAATAAATTGTTTATAAAATCAAGAGCCAGCGCATAAACTGAATTCTTTGATAAAACGAACAGCTGCTAGCCACCGTTACCGATAAATCGTGCTTTTCATCGATTGGTACACAGCACGACACGACATTGTCGGCACAAACACGATGTGCCACGAACATGCCCACAGCGAGTTCATCCCTAATCGCCGCTTATGCGCAACGTCAGAATGTATATATAAATACTCTCTGAGCATGGAAACCGGTATTCATTCGGTGTCACATGAACACTGTGCCAGCAGCTGCCACGGTTCACGGCAAAATTTTTGTTTATTTTATTATACACAGCTGTATTGGTTTGTTTTTTTCCACACTGTGACACAACTTTGTGAGCGTGTGCGTGAGCATTTGTTTGTGCGAAAAAAATAAAATACAATCTATTTTGGAAACTAAACGAAAGAAAGATATTATGGATACATGGAAACAAAAAGATAGTCGAGTGCGGCGTGTGTGTATACAGTGGAGTACTGACGACATGCAAAGGCTGATAGAGGCCGTGGAGGAAGCGGAGTGCCTCTGGAATGTGAACGATGCAGAGTATAAGAATCGTTCTGTTAAAGAGGCCAGCTGGAGCAAGATAGCAAAGCATTTGAACGTCACAAATAAAGACGCCCTTGATAAGTGGAACAGTATGCGTAATACATATCGTGTAAGTATGAAATTCTTAAGGGTGGTAGGGGTAGGTGCAACAATTACCCTACCCTTCTCAACCCTATTTAAACAAGTAATTTAATTTGTATGCCCTATACCGTATGCTACAAAGGGTATTAGGTTTGTGCCAGACGAAAATATATGAAACATACAGAAGGAAAAGTTACCTAAAGTATCAGAAGACTGACTAGGGAAGTCGATCTAACCATGTCCGTCTATCTGTCTGTATGAACGCCTATATTTCCGAAATATGGTTAGAGCTAGAGCAACCGAACCTTCAGATTAAATCCATTAATACCCCATAGGAGATAAGTTTATATAATTTTTTTGATGTCGGGGTCATAAGAATCGGTTGATTATATCATATAGCTCCCTTAGGACCGTACGGCCAAACAAAAATTTTTTTATTCGTAATTCGCTGTGTTTCGTTTGATTATGAAGGTATTAAAACTCCTAAGTTTTTTAGAGTCTGTTTTAGTTTGTTAATAAAAACATCATAAAAGATTAGCAAACTACCGGATTTGGTTGCAATGCGGTTTTACAGGGTATCCCAACGTCATCCACGCCATACTTTAACGTAATCCTTCTTTTTTCTTTCTTACAGACTGCCTTAAAAACGCATTTACAAAAAACTAGCAGTGGTGGCAAAGCCAAGAAGCCCAGCTTTCCCTACTATAAGGCCATGTCGTTTCTGCAACCCTTAATGATGATAAAACTAAAAGCGGATTCTTGGGTAAAGTATTACTTGACTAAAAAAAGTGTAACGCTTACTTATATACATGTTTTCTTAACAGGAAGCTGCTAACTCCCAAGACTCAATGCAGTATTCCTCTTTATCTAATCAATCCGAGGATTTGGACTTTGAAGAAGCAGCGCCTTCAATTACAGATACATCTTCCATCAAGGCGTCAAAGCGTCATAGAAACGAGGAATTGGAGTTTGTAGAGTTATCAGATGCATTCCCGCGCACTGCTTCAACTCCGACGCCCAAGCACCGTAGAAGCGAACAAAAGCATCCAGTGTTTGAATCAGAGTCCGATGGTATGTCTGTTTCGGCAAAGACCGAACGTGACTTTTGGACTAGCTATGGTGATTATATAGCGTCCAATGGACGTAAATTAGAATTGGAACATCCGGACTTGGCGGTAGAGCTACAAATTGAAACAAATGGGTTACTACAAAAAATACAGCGAAAGGTTTTGGCTCGCATGAGGAAAAGGGGCGCTGAAGCTATGCATGGCGTTGGACAGGGAGATGTGGACGTCAAGCTTGAAGATGATGAAACGGCTGAGGTGGATATTACCTTGTAAAAGATGGGAGCAGTCTGCTGCCTTAAGGCAATTATAAGGCTTGGTTTAATAACCTTTATATTAAGTGCACAAATACTATTCTTTTAGAAGCTGGTATTGAGAGGATTAAAAAATTTGATCAAGTAACGATCAAAGTTCGTTGATTATTGTGAGTTTCACAAAATGAACTTTCAATTTGGAACACATTTTGTTAGTGCCTACGAAGTTAAAAGAGCGGATAGTTTGAATTTTTAAAAACAAAGAATGTAGATTGTATTATAAAATGAATGTAATTTTGGATTTTCTCCGCGTTTAAGTTCACACGATGACCCTAAAATTTCTAAGCTAGTGTAATTCATAAGATCAAAAAAATATGTTTTAGTTTTACTACCATAGAAACGAGGCACTTTACACTATTAGCTTTGGGTAAGAAACACCTTCAAATGTTTTCATCTGTCTCTTTAATTATATATAAAATAAAATTTTGTATAATAAATTAAATTTATATGTAATAATAATATAATATAATGTATAAAAATATTCAATTTTTGCAATCTATCTATTAAAAAATATTTCCCTTGAAAAAATCGCATTCTTATTTTTCCTATTTCATTTTATTATGGTACCTGGGAAATATCGCATCTTTCCGTCTGTCCTTCTGTCAGTCTGTATGAACGTCTAGATCTTAGAGTTGGTAAAAGCTAGAAGCACCAATCTTTCAGATTAGATCCATTATGATGGGAGACAAATTTATTTTATTTTTTGATATTTTGAATAAATTATAAGTTCCCAAAAGGGTGTTTTTCAGAGGACGTCGAATTTGAAGACATCGTAAACAAGTTTGGCTTCTTAGAGTTTTGTTTGTTTGTCAGTTGACTATAACATATAGCTTGGCTTAAAATTTGTACTATTTCGCTTGTTTATAAAGATATCTTTACCAAATTTGGCGTTTGGCAGTTTTTTAGAGTTCCGCCGCACAGTACCAAATTTGATCGAAATCTGTCGACTATGTCAAAAATCTCCCAAACGACCGATCGGTTAAAAAACATATTTGAAGTGGTACAGGGTATCCCAAAGTCGTCGGTGCCGAACATACGCCACATTTTTTTTATGGTTTGATTAAAAAAAATTTACTAAGGTCGCGAAAAAAAATTGCTTCAAAAAACTTTTCATCTCAGAACTTTCTACGAGATACCAAGCGTCTTTAAAAAAATACCCAGTTCATTAGTTTATTATTAAAATCTTTGGACTATGTATCGTTCATGAGATGCAAGATCAACATAAAAACAAATTAAAAGTCTTTTTTCCTAACAATAAATAAATAAAAACAATATGGGAATTTCTCTATATAAATTGATTGATTGCGATAGTGATTATTCTGCACAGGTCCGGCGTTTTGTTAAGGCCCGTTGATTCGAAAATTATAAATTTTCGGGAAGAATGAGTTCGCTCAGGAATAGACAATTCTCATCACTATGAGATCTACTTTGTTTATACGTAGACGCGAAAATGATTCTTTATAAGGAGGCCTCATCTGCTGATTCATCGCCAACTATCTTTTTGTGGCTAGATACCCAAAATTTTTTGATTTTAGCTGAAGACTTAATTCATGCATCCCTGATGAATTTGAGTTGAGGGGAGCTGTTGAAAAATTCTAAAAATTCGTACACGTTGTTTGCGTATGGCCCCTAACGTGATTACGTTTGCTGAGGTTTATGACGGTTTCTATGGAAGATAGGCTGTCCGTGCAAAAGGCGAATTTTAGTTTGTTACGCGTTGGAAAAAATTTAATTTTTAAAGTTCATTTGTATTTACTGGGCTAACCCGATAATACATTATTTAATACTTTAACCCAATTTTCTGCTAAACTGCTGAATGAACTCTACAAATATAAATTCAAAGTTTCTTACTCTTTTTTCTTCGGCTAAAATTGTTTAAATCCCAAAAAAATACAATCCAAACTTTATTCAGCTAATTTATTAGATTATAGAAATTTTTTTGGCAAGGACAATGTGCGTCCCCTGCCAAATCTTCAAACTGCGTGCTAAGCATACCTAATGAGGCATTAGAAGGCGACGGCATCCCAATCCACTAGAGACTACACCAAAAATGCAGGCTTTACATAAAATCAAAACAACAGATTTCGCTGGGAATTTCAAGGGTATTTATTTCGAATTTGTTACAAATTTCAAGTAATTTGCCGAACTACCAATTTTGGTACCCACGGCCGCTGCCATAGCGACGTGGGGAGGCATATACTGGCACCGGTTCTCGCACAATTATGGGCTGCACCACCACCGTCTGGGGTTGACGTCTCTTCAGAAAACGAGGATTCCGAACTTTTGCAGACTCGGACGATGCAACATCGGCGGCGGGTGCGGCATTGGCAATTGCATTAGTATGCAGACCAACAGCTGGCAGAGCAGGATTTTTAGCAGGCTGATCAGGAAAGGCCAGGACCAAGGCGTAGGTCAGGCTGGTTAGTAGCAATAAAGCGAAGATTTTCATGGTGCTGATGATGTGTTGTGATATGATGTGCTAACGACAGGATGAAGTTTTTGACTGATTTATTGGTGCTACAAGCCGGTACTTATATAGTGGTGGCAACAGGTAGTGGACATGCAGGACATGCTACCTGACTGAGACTGGGAAAAATTTGCAGCTGCCGGGGATTAGTGCAACCGAAATTCCTGGTAGGAAACTTAGGTTTTATGAGTGAAAGATTTAGTAATTACTTTTTGGAATGCTTTTATTTTATTGCTTTAAATTTTGTTGGATTGTTTAATGCGGTTCCTCAAGGTGCACGGACGCTCAATTACATGCTACGATTCCATTTGGGTTTTTTTTTTTGTTGTTGTTGGGTTAGTTTCGGGCTCTGGTACAAGATGACAAAGGCTCTGGCTTACATGGGTGGAGCTGGTGGTGGTGGCATGCCCTCTGGTGGTGGTGGCATGCCGTCTGGTGGACCTGGCATTTGACGGCGTTGCTGTGGAGCAGTTTGGGATTAGATTAGCTTTAGGAGAGAATTGGAGGGGTATAGCAACTTACTCTAAGTTGCGGTGGTGGTTTTGGTTCATTGCTCAGTTCCATAGCGCTGCGACGTGCCTATAAGGAGCAAAAATCTTTAAGATACTAGCCCCACAACTAACCCCACTGACTTGTACTTACACGAAATTGTGGTGGCGGTGGTGGTGGCTCATTGGCGTGGTGCATTAACTCCTTGTGTGCTTCGTTGGCTCGGGTGGCAGCGCGTACCGCCTAAAAGTAGGCATATGCAAAAATTTTGTACTAAAAGTGCATAATTGCGTAACCGTCGCCGCTTTTGTGCCTCCTCAGAACTTACTACCGGCGACGGCGTTATCATGGCCGTAACTTGGACCGCCTGGCGCCGTGACTTTTCCACAAATTGTTATGGCTTTATTTTATTGCACTATTCCCATTGTTACTTACCCGGTTCAGCAAACCAGTCGGGTCCTAAAACAAAAATGTACAAAATTCAAGCAAGTTTAGTGCACCTTCTATAATATCCTGCTGCACAGGAGTTACCTTCAGTCCCTTTGTGGAGCCACGTCCATCCACACCGAAGAGCGTCAAAGCCACAACGTAAATAAGTAAAATAGCGCAAAATAGCTTCATATTGAAGTAATCACGTTCCACTCTTAAAATGAAACAAAACTTTATATTGCTCCTCCCGAAGTTTAGGGCTTTTTATATAGCGCCGAAAGCTATTGTTATAATTGGCTTGTTAAATGCTATCCGAAAATCTTTTAAATTAGTAGTTTACACAAATAGTTGTAGATTTATATCATTGCGGAAAATAAATAACACTTTAATTGTTTTGTTATTATTTCATAAGCGGACATGATACCTATAATAGAATAGTTAAAAATTCTTTATCTTTAATGGATTACGTATAATCAAGGAACTCAAAAATGTGTAAAACATTTTATTAAATTATGTGATTAGAGCTATACCTAACTTACAATGTATTAATTAGCTAGTTTTTTGGAAAACTTCAAATGAGTTTATGTGGCTTAGAAAACCTTGGATTACACCAAGGTTTTAGTTTAATACCGCATTCCGATATTGATAAGTCTAAATTTGTGCCATGTTCCCTTTTTGAATTCCGGATTCAAAATAATATTTATCCTTAGGAACTTATAAAATTTATTTCTACTAATAGAAGATCGTAACTCAGAGTGAAATTTTGGGATTTTTTCAATTAAAGTAGGAGACAATTTGCTTGCGAAAGCCTCTGAAGACATAACAGCTAAAAAATAACTTAATGAGAGTAAATTTGAAAACTTAGTTCGATGTGATGGGGGTTATAGAGTTTTAAAGGCACACGCTCTACTCCTTCGCCTTAACAATCTGAGAATAAGAATGTTACGGCTATGATAAGACATACATTCGTTAGTAGAGGGTAATTTGAAGTCGGGCTGGAAAGACTATAACATATATATATATATATATATATATATGGAATAAGAATTGTAGAAATAAAAATGTGCAAAGGGAATATTATCGTCTGGATGGTCCAAGCTAAATTAAGAAGTTCGCATAGGCCGAAATCTGCAGTAAAGAGAGGACCTATACCCTCAGATACTTTAAAATTCTTTATTTTTGTATTTTAGAAGATATAGAAGGGACAGTACTCAAATTACGTGACCGGTTCAGTGGGAGGGTGGTCTTGAAAATACCACACTTGGTCACTCGACCGGGTGGGGTCTACGTTAATGTCACGAGGTCAATAATATTCGGCAGAGAAATTACGTCTGTATATTAATTTTATTAATTAATTATTGCTTTCAGAAATAGTCCAAATTGTCAATCATTTATTTTTTATTACTATTGCTAGGGCTTACGAATAAGTACGTGACATCTAGGAAGAGGGCTCTTCGCATAGACTAAGGCTGTTTACCTAGGAGGATTCAAAAATTTTAAAAATTTGGTCACGTAGTTTGGATACAGCCTCTTATGTACAAATCAGACACCTTCCATAATGCTAGTTTCTTCTAAAATAGTAGAAAGGCTAAGACCTTTACAATGGAAATGGGCGATTTGCCCCGATCCCAAAGATACAAAAGTGCCCGTAGATTTAAAAAAATATGAAGCACTTACATAAGTTACACAAAAAAGGAAATGCTCTTAGGGCCCTTCAAAGCCACCATTGATGGCCAGTACTTTTCTCTTGACGTCCTTGCTATCAGGGCCCATATATAAAGAACGATAAGGACTAAAAAGTTTTTCCCAAAGCAGCTGCACAATTTCCAAACTAGCGAATTTTCTGGATAAGCCGAATTTTATATGCTTTTTTTAACTTGAAGCCAGAAACGAAACTTTCAAGGATCTGAGCTTATTAATCAGATGGTCCGTGGTCTTTAAAAGAATTTTTTTGCAGAGGATTGCTTTTAGTTCAAAAGGCACGCAAATTAAACTGAAATATTTTCTTAAATATTCTTTGATATTTTTAGATTTAATTTATACCAATATCCAGTCTAATATTTAGTTATTGATAAATATTTTCTATAATTTTTTCTCCAGGCGAATTTTTGTTGGTTCTTGTCTTGCATTAAAAAACTTCCCTTTTTATAGGAATAGCAAGGTCTTGGATAATTTCCCTCATTTGATTAAATGGTTCATGGCTAGCATATTAAAAATTCCCCTTGTATAGGGATAGTATAGTGATACCGAATCCGAAGAAAATTGGTCCTTTTACTTTTTCGTTTTCCTGTGCATGGTCGAATATTCTGAAATTTTTAGAAAATGATGGATTGAATTTCAATAGAATAAAAAATAGAATTGATGAATAGTAATAAGAAATGCAGCAAGTTAGAGGGAGATAATACATACAACTCAACAGATAGGCATTAAAATAGGTTATGAAATAGTGGCGGATCCACGGAAGCTTTCAGACCTGGACACAAGCACTCCCCCCACCCACGAAATCAGAAATGCATACTCTTGGGAGTGAAAAGTCCCCCAACACCAAATCCTAGATACGCACCAGGTCTGAAACAAAACCCTTCACGTTTTGTTGTTAACATTTCGAACTTTTTAACTTCTCGAATCAACAGCATATGCCCCAAAAAGTGCACTACGGCGGATCACTTTCTGCAGTATTCAGTAATAACAATGACGGTAAGTACTTAGATCATCTGCATAGTTGATCGTTTCTCAAAGCAATCCTCTTGGAATTATTAGTTTTATCGGTGTCCCACTGACTGAGAAAAGTTAAATAGAGAAAGCCAACCTACCGAAATGGGACTGGACTACATGTCCACATTGCCAATCGCATTTTATAGCAAGCAGCTTTGACAGCTTTGTCTTTGTGTTGCGTGCTGTAAAAGTCAGCTTTTGTTGCTGTTGTCTTTGTTACTGCAATTCCATTCCAAGCGTTCCCTTACAGTCTCTCCCAGTCTCTCAATCTCAGCTAACTATCAAATAATATGCTTTAGTTAATGCAACGTTGTTTTCAATTTTCACAGCATGATGAGCTGCGCTTTTCTCACGCTTTTAGATAATCTGCGTTGTTCAGAGTTTGGAGCTTATTCTGGAGCTTAAGCGAAACACTTTGATGTAGTCGCCAAGTCAAATAAAAGTGCAGGCAAAAACAATGGCATGGAAAATTGTTATAAAATAAAATGAGCTCATTTTTTTCTCATTTCCGTTAAGTTACTTTGACGTGTTTAGTTTTTGACAACGATTCCATGGAAAATGATTAAATTCGTCGCTAAACATGCTGGTAGTGGTGGAGGAGAGGACATTGCCAAGTGGCTAAATAGATCCTGGATGCTGGATGTTGGATGCTGCCGGTGTCTGTCTGCAACGCTTGTTGTTTGTTTATTTGTTGTATGTTTGTTGCCGTCGTCTTACACGCAACAAACACATAGCGCGCACTCACTCTAGCAGACTAGCTAGCCATTTCACTCTGGCATAGCGTGCAAACTTTTCTCATTAGAAAACTTTTACTATTTCCGCTGCTCAACACCAAACGCAAACAGCAGCAGCCAAAGCAGCCGGAGCAGCTCCCGTCGCGGAAGTCACAAAAAATATATATATATTTAAAAAACAAAAGCAAAAAAGAAATAAAATAAAGAAAATAAAAGGAAAAAGAGCACAAAGCACAAAAGACAAAAATGCGTAAATGTGTTGTAAATAAAATTTTGTGTGACTAAGTGCCAGAATTGACTTTGTCAACTGCATTTAAAATGCTTTACACACTTTGCGCTGTTGCACAATTTCATCAAGCGTAAACGTAACAGCCTCCGCCGTACGCCATAAGTAAGTACAAGTGGAACAAAAGCAAACGTAGAGAGCGCAAAAATTTTCATTTATTAAATTTGCCACAATGGGGCAACAGATAACAGAGAAAAGTCAAAGTCGCGATGTCGAGAAGTCGAAGTCGAACGGTGGCAGTTGAAAATCAATAAATCTGCGCGCTTACCTCTGTTTCAAATTCAATCAGATTTTCTTATTTGATTTCATGCCGTACTTTTCTGCAGCTCTTGGGTAGAGGAGTCGCTACAGTCGGCTGTACTCCGGCTCTGCTCTACGGCATGTGCCCTGCTACGTTTTCCGGTTTCCTGTGTTGCAGCGCATTTCCTTCAAGTATTTGCGCTGTTGCCATCGCATTTGGCCTAATTTGATTTTGTGTGGCATCTTTTTTTTACGATTTCATTTCGTCAATAAAATGTGTCAGTATCAAGTTGAAGATGGATTTAAGCGATTGCTCAAGTAATTTGGAAAAATGAAAAGAAAAGTTGAAACGATTTCAATGAATTGGTTTTGTTCAAACTAATTGCCTTACTAATCAATTTAAAATCAGCAAAATATATAAAAATACTTTTTTGGGCGCCTAATGAGTTTAATGTGGGCTAAAAGCTGCAACTGCACAAAAGCTCATTGATTTGGTAAATTTAAGTGCTTAAGGTGTTGTTGCCATTTTTCACTTTGAAGGAGTAAGAAAAGGCAAAAACTAATATTTTAAATAGAATCATATAAGTACAAAATCTTACTTCATAAATATAATATATCAGTCTAGTGGATTTCTATAACTTGTATACAATTATGAGTTAATGCATTCCAAAGAAAAATTTTACTATTTATAGTATTAAGTTAGCACAATCGTAGATTTCAATGGATTAATTAATTAATTTAATTATCATTATTTAGTAACATTACTTTTTGTCTAACAACAGACAGATTGTAAATAAAATATGAAAAAATAGTATTTATTTAGTTAATTTACTTTATTTTTATAATTTTAAAATTTGCTTAAAGCTAGCCTTCGAAGTTTACGGAGCTAGATAACACTGTCCTACAGAATTGACAAAAATCAAAGAACTTTTCAAGTGACCTAGTGTACGTTGTAGTTCTTAACTGAGTAGATCACGATATGTTTTTGTTACCACATGGAAGTTACGTTAAACCGTTTTCGGTACTGCGATCACTCACTATCAACGTCGCCATTTTTCAAATGATTTCGATTGCTTTTACGGTTTGAAAGAAAAGTTATAGCTTTCAAATCATATACACTTGTTTTTACTTATCTAAGAACACGAGATTTTTTAATGTTTCGAGGTCTTTTTTTCACCTGAAGTCATTTTTAATAACATTTTGTTAAAACACCTTTACTTTTACATTTAATCTTAAAGAAATGAAATTCCGAGTCGAAAGTTATATTTATTAAAATCGGTCGATAATCAACACGCTTATTGTAAACAAACATTTAATTTTCATCGACAAAAAAAATGTTTTTGATGGATAATTCGTTTGTCATGAAATTTGACCAAATTGCTTATGCTCAAAAACATTAAAAAACCCTACAAGTGCCAAATTTGGTCGCAAGTTTTAAAAAACAAACGAAATACAACAATCGGTAAAAAATCGATTTTTTGGAAGACAATTACTATGGGAGCTATAAGATATAGTCAACGATTTCGTTGAAATTTGGCACATTGCTTAAGTGCTCTAAAAAATTTCAAAACGCCGAATTTTAAAAAATCGAGTTACTATATCATATAGCTCCCATAGGAATGATCGGTCAAAAACATTTTTTTGTCCGATGCACTTTTTTTACAAAATGTATGTTTTCGGTTTTAAAAACGAAACTTTGCACTGGAATTTATTTTTTAAGCATTATACCAAATTTGTACGATATCTTCATGAACAAACGAATTATCCATCAAAAACATTTTTTTTTTGTCGATGAAAATTAAATTTTCTTGTTTACAATAAGCGTCGTAACTTGCGCATTTATCGACCGATTTTAATAAACTATAACTTTTCTTACTCGAATTAATATTTCTTGATTAAATGTAAAAAAATAAAGTGTTTAACAAAATGTTATATAAATATTCAAAGTGTGAAAATCGAAAAAAAAACAGTGTAAATCTTAGATAACTTTAAAAAATCTGTAGGTGTATGAGAACAATGTTTGATATCTAAGCTTGAATCTTCTTCTCCCAAACCGTCAAGACTCCAAAATCGTTGAAAAATGGCGGCGATGCTGTGGGAGTAAATCGCATGTAAACGGTTTTTAAGCGATAACTCCGATGTGTCAATTAATCGTGAGCTACTCGTCACGCCCTACAACGTACTAGGTCCTTGAAAAGTTCTTTCCTGTTGGACAGTGTAATTAATCTTTTCAACTGGAACATAGATCATAGTTTTTAAAGCCCTTTACAAAATTCTGAATATAATTATAAACAATTATAAATGCATAATACAGTCGCAACTCACGTCATTGCTACTATAATAAAAGCTAGCTACAAATATAGGGTGGCCCATCCGCTGGCTTGTTTGTTAATTGTATATAAGTCGTATATTTTCCAACAAAATTGGGCAAATTTGAGTTTACTCATTTAAGTTATACTATTTTCGACGACTTTTTTTTTGGCTGTTGTTACACCATAGAATGGGTCACCTGTTGGTTTGTTTGTTATTTGCATTTTAGTCGTATATTTTGCAACAAAAATGGGCATGTTTGAAACTACTCATTTAAGTTATAATATTTTCGAAGACTTTTTAACGAAATTTTATCTGGTTGTTCTTCCACCATTGGGAGGGTTATCTGTTTTGTTGGTTTGTTTATTAATTAATTTTTCAAAAAAATTTGTTTGAAACTACTCATTTAAGTCATTATATTTTCGACGACTTTTTTTTAACAAAATCTCATCTGGTTTTTCGTTCATCATAGGGTGGTTCATCTGTTTGTTTGTTTGTTAATTGCATTTTAATCGAATATTTTGCAGCAAAATTCGACAATTTTTGAAACGGGTTTTTTAAACTAAATCTCATCTGGCTGTCCTTCCACCATAGCGTGGGGCATCTGTTAGTTTGTTTCTTAATTGTATTTTAGTCGTACATTTTTCAACAAAATTTGACATGTTTAAAACTACTCATTTAAGTATTCAAAATAATATCCCATATGCGAAAATCATTATTTAAGCTCACTTTTTTAACGAAATCTTTGGTGGCTATCTCCAGATGATAGTTTTAGACTGCTCTTATCAGACTTTTTGTATATGTTTCCTAAAATCATAAGCCATTTATGTATAGTCTCAATCGGCAGTTAAGTAATGGATTACTATCTATAAGACATTCATCCTAAATTTATACATAATTATTCCCTAAGATCATTGGCAACTTAATAAGCTGATAATTGTTCGTTGGCTTCAATTGCATACGTATGCAAAATTCGAATCAAAGTGATCCTGGCAAAGTAGGATTCTTCCCGGCGACCCCTAGATCTGATCTCAACTTTATTTATTTTTCTATTTACATAGTACGCTTTCATCAGTTTTTCTGCAGTAAAACGATCCACAATTAAAATTGAGTAGTTTTGAACTTTACATAACATATGTTGATTAGCATACACAGCTAAACCAACAGATGACCCACCTTATACTACTCTAACTACTACTGGAACTTTTATCCACTTTAATAATAAAAATAATATTTATTTGATTATACATATTATTTATTTATTCCGAATTATTTGTGTTTAACAACCAAACTAACAGATGGCCCACCTTATACTACTATAACTTAAACTAATTTTACCAACTATATGCATGAGAAATATTTATAGGATTATATTATTTTTTTATTCTAAATTATGGGTGCTTCGCAACCAACTCAACAGATGGCCCACCTTATATTTACTACTACTATATTTACTACTACGACTTTTGCACACTTTATTAATGAAAATTATTTATTAGTTTATATTACTTATTTATTTGCAGGGTTTGTTATAAATTATGAGTGCTTAGTAACCAAACCAACAGATGGCCCACCTTGTATTTACTAATCTAACTACTGCTACTACTTTTACCAACTACTATGCATTCCTGTTAAAATGTTTTAGTTGATTACATTACTTTATCTATTTTGAATTCACCTTATAATACTCCAACTAATACAATTATTTTTAACAACAATATTAATTTAAAATATTTACCATAAATTACAAGAAAAAAATATTATTAATTAAACATTATTAACGTAAAAACAGTAATTTATATACCTATCAAAAAAAAAATTATAAAAAAATTAATAATTGTAATTTAGCAAATTTATGCAAAATGGGAAATGAATAAACATTACACCTAAATAGTAGCTAAAAAATGTGCCTTAAATGAAATATTTGTAAGCTTGTATTTTTAGCATCCAATTCTGGTATGGAGAGACTGAAAACTCTTTGAAATATTGTCTTGAAAAAATCACCTGGGGAATTTGATTATTTTTTTTTAGACTTGGCATCAAAATCAAAAAAAACAAAGAGTCACAATTATGCCTTATAATAGAGTTAAGAAAGCCCAAGACATATTTTTATTTTACTTATGAGAGTTCAAACGTAGAGAAATAAAGATGAAAAGAAATTTCGTAAGATGATGCATTTTAAAATGTAAGATATTTCCAGATGAAAAGCAAAAAATGCCAGATGAAAAGCAGAAAATGTAAGATGACGCATTGCAGAATTCCCGCTTTCAAATCAAATACAAATAGCTGACAACTCATTTAACGACGAATTATCAAAATCGCACTATAATCACACTAAATATATTTTTAAGCTGTTGCCAATTTTCACAAAATAAACTTAGTACAGTCCAATTTACAATTTACTGCTCTATTTACACAAACTTTTATGTGTCACACCAAAGCCCCAATGAACATTTTTGCAAAACATTTACAACGAATTCTGGGGGAGAGCGAAAAAAAGTGTTACTTTAAAATGCAATTATATTACGCGCCATTAGCTGCATATAAAGCAAATACTACTACTGACCATTTAATGGGCCGATAAGTAGCACTAAAATTAATGCCAAGCTGCCAATCCGGCATAAAATGGCAGGCCATATCTACACTAATGCAAAACATAAACTAGCAGGGCGTTCAAATGAAATGTTTATTGGACTACCCGTAGCATTGTAGCTAAGTAAATGCCCACTGAAAACTCTGTCAGAGTTCAATACTGACGCAGCGGCCAACATCACGTCTTCCATGTCGGATTGCCTACAGAGAGCTCCAGCACGAACCGGATAATGATCAACGAACTGTATACGTTTCCGCAATCGTAGTCAAATCGACAAACATGCACACAAAGTGCAACGTTTGCCGGGGGGGGAGCCGTCCACCAAGTTATAGCCAGCAGCAAGTTGCAAGCAGCTTATGCCGCCTGAGCTGCCTCATCGGGTGGCGCCTGGGGTGTAAACATTGACGCCTGCTGCACGCCTTTTGCCTCGAATGTTTTGCATTATTGATAAACTGCTGCTGCTCGTCGTTCTCATTGTTGGAGTTCTTGTTCTGGTTCTTGTTGTTGTATTCGTAGTATTCGTCGCAACCAAATGAAAGGAGAAAAAAAAGAGTATATATTTATGACACTTTCCATACCAATCCAACTGTGGCAGAAATATTCAGGCTGCAACAAGCACGACCCAAAGCTTGAACGTGTCGAGCATTAAGGGTTCAAACGTGTGCAAAAAGTGTGGCAGGCATTGCCTTTGGCATAGACACTGGGCTACAACTAGGTAGGATGTTTCCCAACACAGCACAGGTTGCACTTTTGCCAATTGCTGGGCAAGAGCATAAAAAAAAAAAAAATATTAGAAAAAAGCTTAATTTTGGAATACCGAATTTTGTATACTTTTATTAGCAATAGAATTTTAGAACTCTCTTGATGGAACCAGTCTGTGTTTTGTTACGGTCATGAATTTTGACGAACTACTGACAAATTTTTTATGGAGTTCTCAAAATGGTTAAGCAGGGATCGGGTATAAACTTATCCCCAATGGCCCTGACATATGATGAGCTCAGTAAAATGTATCATTAAATGCTTATTATCCTAAAAAATAACGTTGGCCCAAGTTTGAATACATGGCCATCATCATAATTTCCTTTATCTCCCATTGCAGCATAGGGCTTCAATTTCCATCTGATCCGGGAGTTAGCTAGCGCCTATATTTTGTTCCACGATAAGCCACATTCGTCGATTTCCTTTTGTAAACTTCTTCTCCACGTAGTCTTAGGTCAGACACTCTTTCGGCTGCCTTGGGGACTTCAAAAATGCATGATTACAATTTTAGAACAGTCGTGACTGTTTTTTGACTATCACGTGAGTAGTGATAGTCACGTGAAGGGTTGGTAGAAATTACGCACCGGCGCAGCTGACTTGCTGGGGGATAAAGGTCTTGCCACGGTCAAGCGGAGGACATGTGATAGGCGGTTTTAGTCACGTGACGGATAGTTGAGTTCCCGTGATAGATAGTTGTAGATCACATAATAATCCCGTAGAGTTCGTTTGGTAGTCACATTCACGCAAGTAAGTAAAAGTCAAGTAGAGGTTAGATGCTAGAAGGTGGAAATCACCCAATAGGCTGGTGAAGCTGATTTGACGGAGGCTGAAGGTCTTGCCATGGTCAAGTGGAGCTCACGTGATCACTACGCGATAAATAGTTGAAGATCACGTGATGGGCACATACATATTACGTGACGTCATAGTCACGTGAAATTTTCATGGTAGTAAAGCCGAGCTCACTTGAAAGTTACTTGATAGTCACGTAGAGGTCATAGGTAGGTGACAGTCAAGTGATAGATCGTTTAAGGTCAAATTATTAGCGCTGGCGAAGGAGATCACGCAACAGTCGCGTGAAGCTTACATGGTAGTCCCGTGGAGCTCACTTGAATGTTGCGTGATAGTCACGTAAAGGACACGTGATGAGCGGTGGAGATCCCGTGGTGGTCAGGTGAAGATTATGTGATACTCACAATAAGGTTTTGTGCTATGCAAGTAACGGTTACATGATGAGTTATTTGAGGTCACGTAATAGGCAGTAGCGGTGACATGATGATCAGTTGGAAGTCGCATGGAGATCATGTGGAGACACGTGATGAGCGGGGGAGATCCCGTGGTGGCCAGGTGAAGATCATGTGATACTCACATTAAGGTTATGTGATATGCAGGTGGCGTAATAGGCAGTGGCGGTGACGTGATGGTCAGTTGGAAGTCACATGGAGATCATGAAGAGGTCAAATGAAGCCACGTAGATGTAACGAGATGGGCGGTGCCTTGGTGGAAGTGAGGCGATAGTTACGTTAATGTTAAGACAGGTGGCAGTCACGCGAGTCAAGTCGCATGGAGAGACTGAAATGGTCACTTGATGAGCACGAGAACGTTACATGATAAGCACGATGACGTCACTTGATGAGCACAAGGACGTCACGTAGTGATCATGAGGATATTACGTGACAAGCACGAGGACCTTCCGTGACGAGCACAAGGGTGTTCACGTATTTGGGACGTAATAGGTACGTGACTGTCACCTGATCTTATTTATAATATACTCCAAAAGTTATTACTTCATCTCGGAGCTCAGGGCGACAAAAGTCCTACCACTAGAAACTACTTAACTGCGGAACTCATTTCAACTGCCTCTGTTTCTTCGTTCCAATCTCTCGACTTACCTTTCACCTACAAAAAGGCTACCTTCGTTGCCGCAACTTCAAAACTAATATACCCCAACAAAAACGCTTATAAATATGAAACCTGCAGCAATGAAGCATTTAACAGCAGCATAGTGGCAACCATGGACCCCAACCATGCCACAACTCTGCCACGCCACAGCCCAAGCACAACTATGCACCTTAGCATTGGCTACGCAATGCACAAAAGTTATAAAAGTTCTAGACCAAAAAGCATTTGCCAGACCAATTTAGCTTGGCTGTTGCACACTGAGAAAAAAAATTGTGCACGTTGCATTGTAATTGCATTTGCAATGTTGTTGCTCAAAGGCGGCAATAAGAAAACTAAAACCTGACGAGCTAGCTCTCACAGTAACGTTGCAATGCGCAATAAAAAAAAAAATACATACTTACTATATGAAAAAAAAAACAAAATGGAGTGCTGTATAAGGCGGGCTGTAAATTTTTGCAACTGTCTGGCAACTCATACGTCACGTAGCGCGGTTGCTGCAGCTAAAACTTCATCAATTTGCCTTGCGACTACTTGGCAACTTTACAGTCCATGTGTGTGTGTGTGTGTGTGCCAGTGTGTACATCAGTTAATGTGTAGACATTGCGTGCACCCAAAAAGGCTTGGTTTGTGCGTTTGTCAACACTGGCTGGCAGCATTTCCGTTTTTTTCTGATTAATTGCCGCATTTAAAAGCGCATAAATATGAATTGCAAATTTTATGCACTTAACCAAAAAAAAACAAAATAATAATAATTAAAGCATTTTACTTTTTATTAAAACTGAATTAAGTTAATTGCATTAATGTGCTTGCCAGAAAATGTACAAAATAATAAACTACATATAAACTACTACAAAGTTTTTATGTACACAGTGCTATAACAAATGACTAAAGGTATGTCAAATTATGGGCTTAATATTTTTTAATAATGTATAATTGTTTTTTTTTTTTTGTTGTATCTATTAATGTGTCACATTAGTCCATGTTATTTAATGATAGTGTAGATACATAGTCGCTGATAAGCACTAATTTATACACTTTACAATCGTTTTGCTAAAGCCGATATCAACGATTCAGTAATCAGTTTAATCATTAAATATATGCTTGTTGATATCAACATATGCAGTGTATCGATCACTTGTAAAAATATCGATAACCCTGGCTTAAAATATATTTTATTTAGAGCTGGTAATACAATTCTTTAAGTTCTTTACTCTTTATAAAATTTCTTTTTGAAAATGCTGATTTGTTTATAGCCAATTTTTTTTTGTTTTTAAGGCCCATACGCAGCATGTACGGATGTAATGAAAAACTTCATATAAAAAATAGTCACACTTTTTATTTATATTCAATTTTTTTTTTTTAGGTTATGTAGATTATATTTAATTAAAAAAAATAAATATACTTATCCTCACAGGCAAAAATGTGAAAAAAAATTCCATTCTTGAAATTAAAAACAGTTTAATTAAGCAATTAATTAAGAATAAGCGTCTTTATCCAATCCGTCCAGCTCAGGCAGTCATCTCGCTCAGCTTCCAGCGCTTACTGCAATTATCCTAACATTTAAATAAAAATCCATCCAACCTTATTGTAAATAGTACCAAAAGTTTTAATTTCGTTCATTATAATTACCTAAAATTTAATTTACCATTCTATTTAAACTCAAATCTCCCCTACACAGCATAAACCTTAACATAATCGATTTGCAATTTTGATACCTCCAACCATTTATCCAAATGTGCTTTCTGATAATCCCAGAACGATGCCATGGCTATGGGCAAGCCCTCACCCCAAGGCTTATTCGTATCATAGATAAACTCATTAAAGCCAGCCACGCTTAGACCAAAGCTTAAATAAAACTCCTCATCGAAGGGCGCCAATCCGGTGCCCTTCTCCAGCTCATTGGCATTGGGTAAACTTTTGCCACTGGCCGTCAAGCTGCTTAGCGCGCCATTATTGCTGGATAGTCGACAGAATTCTACGCCATCCACAGACCAGATCAGCTCCTCTCTGCTCCAATTTAGTTCGTAAATATGAAAACTTTCCGTCCAGTCGTCCGTGGGCTTTTCCGACACCTTTGTGCAAACTTTGGCCGAACGCAGTGGCTCATGCGCATTAAGCAGCGCTGCCGCATACAAATCCGAACGCTCGTCATTGCCATGTGTATAGGCCAGACGCAGCTGTCCGGATTGATAATCATCTTCACCATATACCTGTGACTTGGGCAGAAGCCAAAGCTGTGGCAACACCCATTTGGCACAAGGCAGCTTGGCACGCAGCTCAACGCGTCCGTATTTGAAGTTAAAGCTGGGCTTGCTATTGAACTGTGCCGCTATAAACGGAGGCAATCCATCCTTGCGCTTGTTGCCATCACGCTGACAATCCGCCGTATTGGTCAAGCCCGTGCAGCTACTGCCCAAATCCAGATTAAATTGCAGCGGTTTTTTGTACTCACGAAACTGTCGATATGTAGTCTGCAACCTCAACATGGCATGACCATGATGCACCGACAGCGCCTGCTCCACATCGTTCATATAGATAACAAATTCGTAGTCGGGCGCAGTGGAAAAACGACGCTCCTGCTGCCATATGCTGCTGTTCAATTTGGCATCGTTGAACTCCTCCACAAAGAGCAGCTCACCCACGCAGCGATTCGCTACACCATTAACATAGCTCTGCGATGGCTTGCATCCAGCTGGTGTGCTCATGCGTATATCCAGCTCACTTAAAGTATAAGGCGGCGTTGCTGTAGTGCTTGTGATGGGCGGCGGTACAACACTTGAGTTGGCGTAATCTTTTACCTCATATATGCCATTGTCTTCGCGATAGCCCAAATTATTGTAGATAACATAGGTCCAGTAATACAAAATATCACCTGGCTTCAAGCTTGCTACTTTATCCCGAAAAGTCCAACGTCCATTTTTCATATTAACAATGTCACGCGCCCAGGTACCCGCCTCCAAACCCTCCATCTCCTCATTGAGTTTGCCATGAAAGGCAAAGAGCGTAATGCCCTCCTCATGCGGTATAGATACCTCAAAACCCTTGGGATAGAATACTTCGATTCTGGCTTTAGGCACTACATAGCACTGCGCCAGCACCAGAAAACATATAAAGATGAACAAGCGCGAGATGTGCGCCATAATTTAGGTGTTAATCAAGACTGGCTTTTAAAACAAAGAGGCGTACTGGTCAAACCTTAAAGACGTCTTATCAAGAAACTGGTTTACTGCACGCCAGCTCTCAGAGAGCAACCAACGAAGAACGCTCAGCTCGCTCTGAGCTTTTTTTATTGTTGAATTAGGCAAAATGCTGCACTTTATTACAGTTGTTAGTTAACTCCGGAACAGAGTGCTCCCAAGTCCATTAGTTGTGGCTGTAAAGCATGAGGCAGTGAGGCAACTCACAAACTTCGTTTTGGATGCAATAGCTCATCGCAATCATCGCTCACGATCTGGCGATACAAAAGCTTTAACTCTAGGGACAGATTAACTTTCAGCTGAGCTTTAGAATCCAGACGATTAGCTTCAAGTCTTTTAAATACTTTAAGCGTTTGTCAATTTCAGAAACATCCAAATCGGATTTCATCTTTCCGAATAAAGTACCTTGTTTCTTTTACTATTGTCTTTGTTGTTCCAAGCGTCTTGTATTAATTTTTTTAGAAATCACTCTAAAAAAAATACTCCTGCCAAAGACCAATTTCATTAAATACACTGAGAGAAATAACACAAGCTTACATATTTTTGGGTCATTGAGTGAATCTTCGTCAAAAGTGTTTTTTAGGGTAATTTTGGATCGAGAAACTGGAAAATGATAATCTCTTTTTTTCTTAAACACCGTTTTCGAGATTTTTAAAAAAAAAACATGTTTTTGGGCTCTTATTAAAGTTAATCGTTAATATTTTCTGAACAAAATTTTGTATGAGCATAAATGATTAGACGATTGATCGAAAAGTATTAAAATGCTCTTTACAGTGGTATAAAAAAAAAAATTATAAAATTACTTAAGTTACAAGCATCCAAAGTCAAAGAAAGTGTAATTTTTAACCCTTTTTCAAAATTACAAATTTTTAGCTTGCTTTTTAATAATAAAATAATTCTTTAAAAACTGTGTTAAGCTTTAAGCTGAAAGAGAATTCTTTTACAAACATTTGGAGTCTAATATCTTTAAAATCGTATAAGAATTGTAGATGATATGGAAGCATCTCGGAAATCACGAAAAAGGGGCATAAAAAAAAGGTTGTCATTTTCTTGTTTCTGACCTAAGAAATATTTTATTAGGAAGATTAATTTTTCGAGTAAACTTAAGTAATCAAATATTTCGTTCTTGAAACGTTATTATTAAAGTAAGGTACTCATTTCTCAAATTTTTTTTTTTTTTGTAAATGCGAAATACCAAAATTTAGGAGAAATGCAACTCAAGAATAAATTTTTAAAAATTAATAAATCTAGTTTCAAAAATTTTATTTTAAAGGGTATTGCTGGATAATATACTAGAAACTGGACCCAGCAATTTTTGAAAACCAATGATGCAGTTTGATGCATAGGACAAAAAAAAATTTCTGTTTTTAAAATTAACTAATTGTTAAAAAAAATTAATTCATTATTTTAAAAAAAACGTGTTTTTCGTTTATTTTTATTTGTGACTAAATTACTAAACATTTTTTAGTCAAATTTTTTTTAATCTGAGTCGGCAATAGGGTTCCTAAAAACGGTTTTAATTTTGTTAACCAACACCTTTTCTTTAAAAAAATTCTAACAGCAAAACCAAGACCTATAAGTAACGTTTGCTTATATAGTAAATTCTATACCAGCAAAAAAAGTTCGGACACACTTACTGACTATCTGAAATTGATCACAATCGGAGCCGCTGATTCGCATTTATATATTACTGTAAATATAATTAATTTTTTATTTCGTTACAATTAAATATAATTTGATTTGTGAAAACGTTATAAATACGCGCTATCGAATAATTGTCGTCAATACTGACCTGACTAAGTTCGTTAAAACATGTCACAATTAATTTGCACCCTGTTAGTGTTGTTAGTGCTGAGCTGGAACCGGATCAGCAGCGTAAGTTCTATATATTTCAATTTTGAGGTTATGAAAGTAGAATTTTTTCAAAGGCTCAAGTGAATGAAGCTGAACTGAAAGAAATTGAGGCCAAATGCTTAAAACAGCAAAGCTTATCACGCGAGGAACGACAAACTATACTTGAGGAGTGGAAATTCGATACGGATATGTCCAAAGTTGACAAACGCTTCAAATGTTATTTGAGCTGCGGCATGAAGGAATCTGGTTTGATGGATTCTACAGCTCATCATTTGGATATTGATAAGTATGTAAAGAAATTTCCTGTGGATCGTGAAATCCTGAGCGATTGTTGCGTTGAGCAGGAAAATCAAACCGATGATTGTGAGTACGCCGTTAGCGTGTTCAACTGCCTTTGGAAACAAAACCCAGGGATGGTAGATTTAAAAGCAGGCAACTAGCTTAAAGTTGTCATGAAATATAATCTACACATGTTATTGCTTTATATGGCTTAAAAAATGTGAATAAATTTTGAATGTGCATTAAATTTTGAGTATGTCAAGTTCGTGTAATTATCGGGGATCAAGTACGTGCATTTTTGAAAAAAATAAATATGTGCACACTTGTAAAATTGACTTCTTTAACACAATGGGTTTACAATTTATGTTTTTCTTTTTCTGGTTTGATTTTCACTTAAAAACTCCCCCATAAGTGTATTTACTCTTCGGTACACGATTAATTACACCAAATGCATACATATTATATTTTCCACATTAATTCATAATGCGATTTTTCCAAGCTTTCAGCTGATCTTGAGTATATAAAGCAGCTTCCAACAATCAGCTTGATCAATAACTAGAGGCTTACCAAACACATTCAAAACGCTCGCTTTTAATAAAAAGCTTCGGTATAAAAAATAATTCCATTTAACATTGTACTACATATGTTAACTATATAAACAAATTTCATCATTTAAAAAGCTGGTTCAAACATGTACAATACAAAACGCTACTATTTGCTGGCCATCTGGCTAGTATCTGTAAGTTTTTTAGTATTTTTGTATATGCTCCTAACCTAAAGAGTTCTTTTAGCTAGCTTTGGTATCCTGTCGAAGCTCCAAAGAATGTCGAGAGAAACTCAATGTAACACAATCTGAACTCGAAGCTTGGAAGTCATTGACACCAGCAGAGGATGTGCCCAAGGCTAATAAATGCTACTTAAAGTGCATGTTTGACGGATATTTCGATGCCAATGGCAAAGTTGATCCAAATCTGGTTGGAACGCGGGCTAGCAAAAGAGAGCTGAATGTTCTGAAGGACTGCAAAAAACTTTATGATCATTTGGAGGATGATGAATGTGAATATTCCTATCGTTTATTCCATTGCCTCGATTTGCAGAACGCAATATAAAAGTGAATGTTTTGTATTTGTCAGTACATCGTTTGATGGATGCTACAGCTCAATTAGATATAGATAAGTATGTAGCGTCAAATCGTGAGCAATTGTTGCGATGAGCAGGCAAATTTAACCGATGTTTGTGTTTACGCCATGGGCTTGTTCAACTGCCTTTGGAAAAAAACCCAGGGTTGGGTGATTATAAAATATACGACTAGTTTAAAGATGTTATAAAATATATTCTATATATTGTAAGGCTTTATGTGGCTTAAAAAATGTGAATAAAATTTGAATGTGCATTAAATTTTGAATATATCAAGTTCGTATAATTATCGGGGATCAAGTATGTGCATTTTTGCAAAAAATAAATATGTACACACTTGTACACAGTTGCAATCTGTATTTAATCCGACAAAGTGTAAAGTGTTCTTTACTACAATGGGCTCACAATTTTTCTGGTTTGATTTTCAGTTAAAAAATTCCCTCATAAGTGTATCTAATCTTCGGTACACGATTAATTACACCAAATGCATACATATTAAATTCCCCATATTAATCCATAATGCGATTATTCCAAGCTTTCAGCTGATCTTGAGTATATAAAGCACCTTCCAACAATCAACTTGACCAATAACTAGAGGCTTATCAAACAGATTCAAAACGCTCGCTTTTAATAAAAAGCTTCGGTATAAAAAATAATCCCATTTAACATTGTACTCCTTATCTATATAAACAAATTTCATTATTTAAAAAACTGGTTCAAACATGTTCAATACAAAACTATACTCTTTGCTGGCCATATGGCTAGTATCTGTAAGTTTCTTTGTATTTTAGTATATGCTCCTAACCTAAAGAGTTCTTTTAGCTAGCTTTGGTATCCTGTCGAAACTCTAAAGAATGTCGAGCGCAAGTCAATGTAACACAATCTGAACTCGATGCTTGGCCGACATTGTCACCAGCAGAGCAAGTGCCCAGGATTATTAAATGCTACTTACAGTGCATGTTTGACGGATATTTCGATGCCAATGGCAAAGTTGATCCACATCTGGTTGGAACGCGGGCTAACAAAAGAGAGCATGATGTTTTGAGGGACTGCAAAAAGCTTTATGATCATTTGGAGGATGATCAATGTGAATATTCGTTTCGATTATTCCACTGCCTCTATTTGAAGAAGGCAATTTAAAAGAGAATGTTTCTTATTTGTTGTGGGAAAATAAAAAAAAAGTTTTCGAAAAAATTTAAAACGAAATAAATATGGGCAATTCCTAAATCACAGATGATAACAAAGAAGAGATAAGAAGAGAAACTAGTGCTTAAGGTGGGTGATAAAGATTTAATGTTTTCCATTTACATATAGGCAATAAATATGGTATATAAAAAATTATAATATATATATATATATATATGTATATATAATGTAAAAATATCAAAAATTATTAATTAATAAAATCAGCATTAAAATTATTTTTCAAGCCAAATCTCCAAAACGAAATAAATCAATCTATTGTGTGACATAAATAGAATCCATCTTCAATTGCCATTATTAATAAATATGCGCCAGTGTTTACATAATATTTTAAGATAATTATTGCACTCGCTCAATCGGAACAAAAAGTGTGTACTCATGAAAAAAAATAATTTCAACAATAAATTGTATACAATAAGATAAAAAAAGAGAGGATAAAAAAAAAATTTACAATAATTATAGAGTAAGAGTAGAAACTATTAGCATAATATGGCTATATATTTTAAGTATAATAATACATATATTGTATCAAAATTATGTCAGACCTTTCAAAAAGAATACTTTTTTTTTCCATATTCTCAAGCCCTTTTGAAAACTCTGTGCCCGGGGGAATCACACATTCTCTCTTAATCCGCTTAGTTCTGTGAATATAGCTTTCGGACGCACCACTGACTATCCAAAGTTTAGCACAATTGAATTACTCTAAATGCAATTAATTATATTTATTTTTTGTTTATTTCGGTACAATTAAATATAATTTGTGCAAACGTTATAAGTACGCGTTATTGAATAACTTCCGTCAATTCTAAACTGACTAAGTTCGCAAAAACATGTCGAACAAAATTTGCTCCCTGGTAGTGTTGTTTGTACTGAGCTGGGACAGGATCAGCAGCGTAAATTCCATATTTTTCAACATTGAGGTTATAAAACTCGAATACTTTCAAAGGTTCCATTGGATGAAGCGGAACTAAAAGCAATTGATGCCGAATGCTTGAAAACGCAAAGCTTATCACGCGAGGAACGAAAAAGTATGCTTGCGGAGTGGAAATTCGATACGGATATGTCCAAAGTTGACAAACGCTTCAAATGTTATATGAGCTGCGGCATGCAGGAAGCTGGTTTGATGGATGCTACAGCTCAATTAGATATAGATAAGTATGTAGAGCAAGTTCATGTAGAGCGCCAAATCGTGAGCGATTGTTGCGATGAGCAGCTAAATCAAACCGATGTTTGTGATTACGCCATGGGCTTGTTCAACTGCCTTTGGAAAAAAAACGCAGGGTTGGGTGATTATAAAATATACAACTAGCTTAAAAATGTCATGAAATATGTTCTATATCATTTCGGGTTTTATGTGGCTTTGATTTGTGGGTAAATGTGGATTAAATATTGAAAATTCTTTAAATCTTATCGCAAAACTCCATTAGATTGAAAGTTTGGTAGTTCTTTTTCTTTTTTTAATAGAAGCTGAATAAAGGGACAATTCGTGATTTTCATATACTTTGCGCATATCAAGCGTAGAGAGCGGTGGCGGATGCATGGGAGTGCCCAGTTGATCCAGACTACCCCGAATTGTTAGAGCTTCTTAGCAACTTTCAAGATGTTCTAACTTTCTCTATTTTGACTAATATAGAATTCACACTGCGCATGAAAATTGCACTCACGAAGGTTTAACAGGCACTCAAGGAATCTCGTCTGAGGTTATCCAGCTCTTATGCTTTTAAACTCCGTCAATTCTTTCCCAACTGCTTTCAAGTACAAACCACTTTCGTTAACTACACTAAATGCAGTATTCAAATTTTATTGGAATCACACTATAATCCACTCATTGCATCATTCTATAAGCTTAAGGTAATCCCTCCACTTCAGGGATGATACTGTCCATCATCTCCCTCACCGTGTTCTGAATTGGCAGCCAATGCCAGACGTTGTGCCTCTTGCTGCCTGCCAATGGCGGCGTGCTCCGCTGCAATGCGCTCAAAAGCGCTCAGATGTTTGTGTGTAGCATGAGCCACCGCAGCGCTGTTGTGTTGCCCCGCTAACACCGACTGCAATTAATGGTAAAACAAAAGCTTACAAAATTGCCCAACAAAAGCCGCTCCCTCACCGAACTTACCGCTTGGCCAGGTACATGGTTGGCATGCTCTTGCGCAATGGCATTGTAGAGCTCCGTATGCTTGCGTTTGGCTAACTTAACGGCTTCACTGTCTTCCTGCTTGTGGCTTAGCTGTGGATGGAAACCATTCTCATCGGCCACATACTGCACGGTGCGCACTTGGTTCTTAGGATCGACATAGGAGAAAGCACCGCGTATGACACCAGAGCCATCGGAGACCTCGGTATGCTGACGATCAACGTGGCCAGGTGCACGACCTGCCTGATAGCTAAAGACATACGGGCTTGCTGGAGCATGTGGCTCGGGTGTGCTCAAATGCGAAACATCAGCATGAACGCTTAAAGCGCATACAACCTTGAATGTTATAGGAAGTACTTAGGGTTAAAATGTCTACAAGTTGACACTCAATGACTTACCAAGATCAGCAATTGCTTCATGTTTAGATATTATCGTCTTACGTTGTGGAGCTACGACTTGAAACTAAAACTCGAAAACTTTTCGTTTGTGCAAAATTTTTCATAAACTAAAACTGGTCTTGCTCAGCATTTTAGCTTTTAAGATGAGCAAAGCTTTGACTCGTAAATGAGTCCCAAACTTGTTTTTTGAAATTGCAAAGTATTTTTAAAAGTTTTGATAATAAACTTATTAATCAACAACAAGGCAATTTCGCATTTAAATACAAAAACAATTGTTAATGTTATGGGTTCTAAGTAAAAATTAATTTGTTTATGCTGCGCTACGTTAAAACAGTGCGGCATATGGACAAGGTACAAAACATAATTTTTGTTTACTTAAATCATAAAAATTGCTTTATCAAACATATTAGGAATATAAAACAATTATAATTAACAATTAACTTATAATAAAGACAACTAAAACTAACTTAACGAAGTTGTCAGCAAATGCATAGTCTGTGCCACCCATTCGCCATAGTTGCTCAAACGTGTATAAATGCCGGGATAACCGGGACTAGCGCAGCTTAGACCCCAAGAGACCAGACCCAATTGTTTTGTACGTCCATCCACTTGGGTTACCAGCGGTCCACCCGAATCGCCCTGACAGCTATCACGTCCTCCAAACTGCGAGCCAGCGCAAAGCATGTTGTTGGTCACAGTGCCAGTCATTTGATAGTTCATGCTGCATAGGTCGTGGTTTTGCAGCGCTACATAGGTATAACGCAAGTTGGTTTCCGGTTGGGTTTGCTGCAAGTCCTTAGCGCCCCAGCCGCATACAAATAGCATGGCTTGAAAGTGCACAAAATCACGAAAGTGGACCAATTCAATGGGTTGTATGTTGGGGCCATACACTAAGGATTTTTGGAGCAAAATCAAAGCTATGTCGTTGTTCATGCGTGTGGGCTCATGAAAGCGTGCATGTGGTATGATGCGGCGTACACCAACGTAGACGCCACCGCTGCTCCATTGCGTGGAACCAGCGCGTATAGCATAGAGCTCTGGCTGGCTATATTCCAGCACACAGTGTGCGGCGGTGAGCACAATGTTTGGCCTTAAAATAGTGGCGCCACAGGCGTGACGCGTGCCCAGCTGCAGTGAGACTAGATAGGGAAAGTGTGTTATAGTTGTTTCCTGGCCGCCTACAATGCGTCCTTCGCGTGGCACTTCCGGCAGTTTATCCAAAGCAAAAGCTTGTGTGCCTATAGTAAGCCAAGCTGCTAGTAATATCCAAATATTGTGCATGATGACGATGCCGCTGGAAGACTGTTGCTGGCTGTTGTCGGCTAACAAGCCTATTTATAGATAAGCTTGGGGCAAACATTTATCGCATATCTTATCAGCCAAAAGTTTATGGTGATAGCGCGGCTGACGAATGACCGTCAGCTGGGTTATGTTGCTTCCTTCAACCAGAGTTTGTTGGCCAAGGTTGTGTATGCGGTTTATGTACATAAGTGATACAAAATTAAACAAAGCGTTTTGGCGTGCGTTAGCGTGCATTTAACTAAGGTCTGGGCTTTTGCTCTTCCAATCATCTTTCCATAGATGTCACCTGCTCTTTGAGGTATTCCAAATGATTAACACTATCCTGCATGACATCATATTGATAGCCAACATGCTGCAGTATTAATGTCATTTTATTCAGATTCTGATTGCTATAATCGGAGACCACATCGACTTGCGTAAAGTTCTTCAAAGTTTGATGCATAATCTGTAATTATTTTATTTGAATAATTCTGAGTTTCTTTTTAGTACAAGACTTACCTCATTGGACTTGGAACCGCGCACAATTTGACGCGCCGTAGAGCCCAAATTATTGACATTGACGCCAACGCGCTGACACAGACGCTTCTTGGAATCATCAAACAAATGTCGCGCACTGGAACTGGAGGCGGAAGCCATTTTTAAATTATTTTATTTGCAGTTTTAAGTATTTAATTAGGTTTATATGTGCGCGCAGAAAATAAATTCTGCGTAAACAAAGTTAAGGCCAAGCTAATCAGCTGTTTCTTTGTCAAGGCGAACGCACCCAGCTAGTGTCATAGCTGTCAGCTAATGTTTTTGTGTAAAACAATGCTGCCAGATGTCCAGTAGGCGGGTAGGGTAAAAGTAACGCTATTTTACAGATGATTGTTTAAATCTTGATAAAAATTATTTCAATTTTGTGGTTTATAGTTTAAAAAATTAAAAGTAGGAACAATTAGATACAAATTATGGCGTTTTATATAATTTAAATTTTCTTAAAATATTTGCCTGTGCAAAAATGCAGCAAAACGATTTAAAAGTATGCTTACCTTGTTCTTAAATTCTTGTAATACAATTATAACAACTTTTTGTTTTACTTTCTTTTATTGTAGGCACAAATTGTAAAATAAATACAATTTTATATATAACCTTAATGTTTGTAAGTTGTTTTACAGCTTAATAATGCTTTTTGCCAGCATTTTTTGACTTCTTGGGCGTGTTCCTAACCAAAATTTCTGTGCCTTCGCTTAAAACAGTGACTCACATTCGGCTTAACACCCTGACAGCGATTGTTCCAGGCCACCCAAGCGGAGAATCCTTGCTGTCTTCTTATATACTGCGCACAAGCTATGGAGTAACGTATATCATCGCTCAGCAGCAATCGACAAGGCAGACGACATAGATCTGTAGAGGGCCGGCCATCTGCTGGCTTGCACCAGTAACGATCATTGATTTGAAAAAGTCCCCAATCCACAGAACCATCTACATTCGAGGGATTAATAGCCTTGCTGTTGTAGGAGCTCTCGCCCTGCACCAGACACATCCAGTCCGGCAGCTCATTGTAGGGCACACCATAGCGATGAAGCTGACGCGCCAAACTGCATCTGCCCACCTGACGCGAATCTATTGAGCTCCAATACAACAGCAATTTTAGTAATAAGAACCAACGCGCACTTGGCATCTTCTAAATTTATGAGCTGCTCCAAATTCTAAGTCGAGCTTTTATAGCTGGCTTGGGCTAAGCCTACAAGCATTCCCTTGAGCGGCGTCTTGGTTCTTAAGTGGCCAGCACTTGAGCATAAATTAAGATAAGTTGACCATTTTGGCTTGAGCGATATGCGAACCATTTCAGCTAACTATAAGTGATTTGTGTGGTCTAGAGTGGAGATCGTGTCGCTTATAAGAATATAAGCAGGGGCATTCTTACTTTGTTATACTCTGTGCCTGGTACGGATCTAGGATTTGGTTTAGGGTGCGGCGGGGGCTCTTTACTTCGAAAAGTACATATGTATATCTGAGCTCGCAAGACTTTCAACCTATTTTTCGAACTTCGGAGCGGGTCCAGTCCCGAAAATCACCTCCGTGACTTCGGGTTTATTTAAGATTTGCAATATTTTGTGATTATTAAAATGTTCAGGACTAACAAGCACGAATCATATCTAAATGCATTTTTAATTTACTTTTTTTTATTTTATTTTTAAAAATTATTGTTTTACATTCGCTCTCGATGGGATTATAAATTATATCATTAACTCTAGATTTAATTTTTCTTATGTTAAACTCTTTAAAAAAAGATTCCTTAAAATAATTAATTTTAGTGATGAACCACTTGTTAACAGCCAGTCTCGCTTTTGTGAGTAAACTCACGATCACGAATCACGTTCAACTCTAGCTTATTTGAATCTGTGCACCAGTTTCACTTTCAATAGCGGCTAGAGTTCTTTTGTCTTTGTCTCTATATGGCTATTATATAAGATGTGGCAAGTGAAGAGCCACTTCATCGAAATCCGATCGTGTGCGCGGTAACAATAAACCAAAAATTTTACTACAAAAACAAAAACAATTTCAAGTCATTCAACTTTTAATGTTTGTTTATAAAAATAAAGTACGTATAAAAATGTGCAACAATACAATAGTAAATAAAACTAAATTCTTAAGATTTCTCGGGAAGCTCGTGCAGCTCTTGTGCCTTTGTTTGCTCCGCCGGGGGCTGGTATCCAGTTTTGGGCAAATACTGTCGCTTGCGGGAGATGGGACGCACTAGAATATGCAAAACGCAGGTGCAAATGGCCGCTACGGCAAAGTATTTAAAGCTAGTGCGTCCACCCAAATGTTTAAACATAATACCGCCTATAAGTGAGCCTATGGAGAAGCCTAGACCATCATCCATGCCAGCCATAAGTCCCTGCACCGTGGCTGAGGTACCCGGTGGCGCCACAGCAGAAGCATAAGCTACAATACAAGTATAGCACAGCGCATAGGTAACACCCTGGAAGAACAGCTCTACGCCCACTAGATACCAAGGATTGGGTATGATAGAGATGAGCGCCAAGCGCACGGCATAGAAAAAGAAGCACATGCTCATGCAGTGTACATAGCCCAGCTTCTTTATAATCTTGCCACTGTAGAAAAAGAAAGGCACTTCACCAGCCAGACACTCAGCGGCTACCACCAGACCCTCTATAAGCTTAATCTGATCCATGTAGCCGGTCTCCTCGGCCACTTGCTCCACATGCCAGAACATAAAGTATATTATAAAGGAATCTATGATGCCTGCTATGGTAGCAAATATCAAAAATATAACTATAGGTGGCTGCCGCACCAGCTGGAACACATCCTTTAGTATGGATTCCGAGCTGCTTAACTTTGGCAGCTTAAGCTTGGAAACGCTGAACAAATCCAGCACGCTAAATACGCACATGATGAGCAAGGCCGGCGTAAAGCTTTTGACCGCATCCGTAGTCCATAGATTTACAACAATACCAGCTAGCAAAGCCGTAGCGCCAAATCCTATGGTGCCCCAAACACGCTGTGCACCATATTTGCTCTCCTCAGATTCGCCCAGCATGTCAAAGCATATGGCATCTGATATGGAATTGGTTACATTAAAGCCAATGGTGCCAATAAAGAGCATGCTTACGAAGAGCCAAAATGTGCTGCTGCTATAGACGCAGCTTTCAACATGTTGCAGCTGGCAAGTCAGATTGATAGTTTGTTCCAGCTGAGGTTCCAGTGCGCAAATATGGTAGAGCTGGCTGTTGTATTGCAGATTCTGGCTGAGATTGAGTGATGCTGGAACTTCATTGGATACAATGAAGGCTTGAAATGTTTGTTGTGAGTTGTTGCATGTTGCCTGATGTGTGATTTGGCAAAAGGCGGATGAGTTAAAGAGCTGCAGAGAGACATAAGGAAAGCTATTAAGGTTGGGGACATATTGTATAATAAATTTTAAGATATAATATAAACTAAATTGTCCATTGAGCTTTAAAGGTATTGACGGAGCAGCGCGAACTAATCATCATCGTCATCATTGCTCCCAGAGGAGCATAGAGTATGTAATCGCGAGCTGGTACATAGCTCAAAAAAGTTTGGGAATCATAAGAATCGTAAGGACTCCTTACTAAGGAGGTTAGATAAAAAGTCTATCAGGAATATTATTTGTTTTTGCAAATCTGTATAAACTATATAAAGCTGAGTTCTGAGCTCACAAGCCAGCTCAAGCCAAGGATTTGTTGCATGTCTTTTAGAATATTATTTTCAATATTTAGGAGAATTGTTAAATTTAAATGTTATCGAAACCTCCTTCAAATCTTATGCCTATCGGAATTACTATCAGTTTGCCCAAGTTTGACGAATTAGTTATTTCCGCAGGAGTTCGGCAATTCATGCTTGATCATCTACGCTAATCTGCGACTACGTCCCAGAAGAATTTAAAAGATTAAAGGCATTTCTACTTCTTTTGAAGCACACCTCATATTAGGTTCACTAAAACGCGTTGACAATATTTTATCCCATACCTCTACGTTGCATTCAGGAATGTCCCCGATTGTAGTGTTTATATTCCATTTGGAGTTCAAATCATTCAGAGGTATAGAATGCGCATTGCTGGGCAAAAAATAAAAGGCGGCATAGGCCACAGTCATGATGACAATGAGCAGCATGAAGATGAATTTGCGCAGGTTCTGCAAAAGAATAAACATTATTAATTAACACGTTCTGAGATTTTTCAAACGCTGGAACTTACACTGAAATAGTCGGCCACAAAGCCCACCATAGGCTTGGCTAAAACATAGAGTATAGGCAAGACGGCGGTGATGTAGCCCATGACATCTGGAGGTATGCCAATTTGTTTGCCTATAACAGACAACTGCGGCAAAATGGGACCCATAGCTAGAAATGAGAGAAGTTTTAGAAAGTTATATAGAATAGGAGTCTCTACCAAGCTACTCACCCGCCATGAAGAACAAGAAATGCGCCTTTATAGGCAATAGACGTCTATTGATGCGCACCATAGTTAAAAAGTTTTCCTACTACCTTTTGTGCATAATCCAAAAGTATTTCCAAAAATGTATCACAGTTACATACGAAGTCCGGCCAGTTTGACTTTGCTTCGACGACTCCAGGGTGCTTACGATCTTTCAATAGAATCGTCTGGCCTCTTATCTCTATTTGTTTGTTATTATTGTGTTTGATAAGAGTTTGCTATTTTTATAAGCAATTATGGGCCATAATTTTTGCATTGGCTATAGGCAGAGGGTTGCAAATCTGTAAATATACAAAAGACAAGATGTAGTGAGTCCCGATCATATACAACAGTTTACATATGGTATAGAAATTCACTTATTGCTTATCTTATCTGTTGTTTATGTTTGGAGAGCTATTAATTAGCAAATATGTTGGGTTAAGCATAAAAGTTACTAACGATAAGAGAGCATAACTTAGGCCTAGATATTGTTACTAGGCTATGTCTGCCGGGTCCTAACATCTTACATTAAGGCTATATACAATATTATATACACTTCGTAGACGTGCAAATCTTATCTACATAAGTGTTAGACCAACAAATTATAGGCAACAAAATGTTATAATGTAGCATGAGCGCCTAGAGATTATGGCTATAATAAACTAATAAGACGGGGTTGTAATGAATATAAGCACAATCGGATATATATACATAATAGAAACTCAAATTAATGTATGTATATATAATGATTAGTCAAGATTTTGCTATTAGTGAGAAATAAACAATTATTGGGTATATGCAGTATGAGTAAGGTTCTTGTGGTGGGTTTTATAAAATATATGATGAAATACGGACAGCTTAAGAAATAATCTTTATAGGAGTTTTGCTTTTTAAGCTGAACGATACGAGTTAGAAAATCCGAACCGGAATTCAGATTCTTGTAATTCGAAATGGCTACTGAACTACAAACATTATTTGCAGTGACTATTTTGAATATTTAGAATAGCAACATGGCAAAGTCTGATAAAAAAAATATGACTAATTAGTGTTTTTTTTTAGATCTCAATTTTTTACCTCAGACAATTAAAAATATACAGGGGTGCCACAGCAAACCAATTCGATTTCAATTCCAATTCTTGGTGCCACAGACATGGCTAACAAGGGTTTTAAAAAAACCAATTCGATTCAATTTCGATACAATTCCAATTCTTGGTGCCACATATGTACATGACAATGAGCGGTTTAAAAACCGTTGTTAGCCATGTCTGTGGCACCAAAATTGCAATTGAATCGAATTGGTTTTCTGTGGCACCCCTGATAAATTATAAATGATATATTATAATATATTATTATATGAGACTAGAATTTTCAATAACAATCTTTAAATTAGGAATTTCAAATAAAAATTAAATATTACATTCAGAGCAAAGATCACCAAATGGGTAAGTCGCAACTTAAAATTGGTCAAGAATGCTCGAAACGGCAGTACAAAATGATTTATAGTAAGGATACCGAACACCGATTTTTCGAAAAAAGCAAATTATTGAGGATTTTGTAGTTAGACATGGATTTATAAAATTATAAGGGTAAGATGATAAAATGGATGAAATAATATCCAAAAGAGGTCTAAGTTCGTGCGATGCTTAGAATTTTGGAACATATCGAAAGGATATAGATGAATTAGGCTCATAAAACTGCCTTTAAAGATTTTTAAAAATCCACGACGGAAATCAAATTATACAGGGGTGCCACAGAAAACCAATTCGATTCAATTTCGATGCAATTGCAATTCTTGGTGCCACAGACATGCCTAACAACAGTTTTAAAACCGCTCATAGTCATGTATGTGGCACCAAGAATTGGAATTGTATCGAAATTGTATCGAATTGGTTTTTTTAAAACCCTTGTTAGCCATGTCTGTGGCACCAAGAATTGGAATTGAAATCGAATTGGTTTTCTGTGGCACCCCTGATAAATTTTTTTTGTAATTAACGATTTCTTTAAAAGATATTTTTTTCAATTTTTATTAAATTGTGACTATATTTTTTTTAACCCTAAGTACTTATTAATATATTTTAGTTTTAATCAAAAACATTTTTTTTTTATACAAATAACCCTTTTTTTATAAAAAGGCTCCAAAAATTATTATAATTTTTTGAATATTTATTGTTTAAAAAGTTTGAAAGTACAAATATTAAATTTGCTGTATAATGTTAAACAATATAATAGTAACTAAACATATATATTTGTGTAATTTTTTTAGTTTTAATAAAAATTCATTTTTTAATTATACAAATAAAATTTTTGCTATCAAAAGGCTCCACAAATTATCATACATTTTTTTAAGTATTTATTTTTCAAATAAATATTAATTTTGCAGGTCAATTTTAAAAAAATATAACAATGTTCAACAAAGGATTATTAAACGATAAAATTCCAATACAGGTTAAAGCTAAAAAAAATTATATTTTCTTTAATTTCTGTATTAATAATTTTTTAAATCATAATATGGAAAAATTGATTGTAGAGAAGTTCAGTTTAAGGCAGTGCGATATTAAACCAGAAATTATTCGTTAACAAATAAAGCCCCCCACACAAGTTCAAAGTTGTAACTATTTTCCATTATTATATTCACCCAACATTTCTAAATAAATCTTTAAAGCTTTCTAAGTTTACCATATTACTACAATTGTCATCATTACCCAAATTGGTAAAAAAAAAATATCTTATTTGCCTTATCTCTAATCTATTCACTTAACACTCACAGCTAAAGTTATTTATGATGTAAACAGATTTACAAAAAAAGAAAAGATCATTATAAAAACCGGTTGAAAACAAATTAATTATTTAATTGTAAACTTGACACACAAAAAATCACTTAATTTAACAGGCACAAAAAAAAAATGTCAAAACTCAGTTAATTTATTTTTGTTTAAACATATGCCAAACATGGTTTGATAAAGTTTAAGAACATTTTGCAAATACAAGATATATAAATATTTATAAACAGCACTTTCCAAAGAACAATTTGACAAATGTAAATACAATTAATCAAGTCTTAAACAAATTGAAAAGAAAAAAAACCACGGCATAGAAAATCCCAAAGAGAGTTCCAATGAATTACAAATATATCGCTTATGCGTAGATCGCGGCAGAGTGCTAACTATTAAAGTCTATAGATAAAATCAACTTCCACTAAGCAAAGAAGCCGTTCAAATGCTTGAGATACTTTATAGTATATAAAAAAAAAATCACATCAAACGAGTTACAATGAATCACAAAACAATTGGCGACTGGCATAGATTATATCAAAAGCTTCACTAGGCACTAGGCCCTATAATTATAATGCCAATTATTTAAACTATAACTTATTCACTTGTTCAAACATCAACCAATTAAGTAATACCCACATTGTATATACATGAAGTTCCGTATATTCCTAACACGCGATCTTAACGAGAACGTCGTTCCAGACGTTTGAGATCAAGTATTCCAGGCGTTTGAACAACGCGAGCGGTTAACTACTACTGAGCATTATTACAAAGCGCCTCCGGGTCTGTTAGTTTGTAGGTGGGATTTGTTTAGTTGATAAGCAACTAAAGCCTTCGTACTGCTCTGATAACTAACACTCAATCGAAAATAGACAAAATATTGATACTAGCGTAAAGTTTAGATTTGCTTGGACACAAAACAAAGGCAGAGCTTTTTGAAATGAGACACTTTCATTCTCAACAAAAAAGTAAATAAAAAATAAAATAATAATATAAGCTTAGACGCCATCACGTTTATTTTATTTATACACTTTAAACAAAAGGGTAAGGAGCGTATTAAGTTTAAAGCACAAAATGTGTACTTCAAGATATCTTATGATTCAGAAGACTAGCGAAATATGTGTGTTCTTCACTTGCATGCCATCTTCGATGATTCTTCTTCATTCTTGATCTTGTCTGAACAAGAATCTCAGAAAGTATAAGAGAGACTACAGAACCCATATTTGATCAAAAGACTCGCATTATCTACAGTTCTTCAATTGCATTCTTGAGATAAAAAACTATAAGAGAATCTAGGGCACCCATTTTTATTCAAAAGATGCGCACTATCTGTAGTAAGTTCTGTTCATCACTTGTTCTCAAAAGATATCATCTTTGACCCTGAAGAGAGAATATAATTTTGATTTTGTCTGTTCGTAAGCCCAAAAGAATCTCGAAAACTGTTAGATCGGAAACGGAACCCAAATCTTATTAACTGTGCATTAGATAAAATGATGTCTGTTCTATAAATGCAGTCTTTTCTTTCAGCATAAGATAAAATGAGAGCAGCTGAGAAAATGAGTGGAAAATGTAATCCTCAAATATAAGAAAAGATAAATTGTTGACATTTTTATAGGTCTGTTTCAGAAGTTCTTGACAAAACTTATTTTTGGATAATTCCGCAAAACAATAGCTTCAGTCTGCTTATGATTTCAAATCATCTGCCATATATCCGAAAAATGTCTATTGTCATAAATATTCAAACTTTCTCAAATGAAACAAAAACTTTAAAAAAAAAAAAAATCGAAGCTTAAGGAAAACTGTACTTTGACATATACAAAATTTTTTACATACAACGTAATAAAACGTAACTTATATTTTTTTCTAATGGATTTGGAATACGAGCAGCGTTTGCTGGGCACCCAAGGGTGTTGCTCCATAAGTGGATCGGATTTGCGATATATACCACATCGTAAAAATAACAATTGGACTAGAAGACTTGCTTTAAAGTCGCTGCAGAATGGCAATCCAGAGATGCACAACACGCCCTACGCCTGTCTCTTGCGCAATGAGTTACTGGGCACAAGTATACGCCGTATAAATGTGAATACACAGAAAGAGAATTCGGAGATTCAAGTGGGTGACTATAAGCCTCCGTCGAATCAGGAGCGGCTGCTTTCATATCATGCACCGAGGGGACAGCGTCGACAACCTTTTAGCTTGCTGAGCGCGTCGACCCATGAGCTCTTATGTAAAGGTGGAAAACCCAAAAGAAGATTAAATCCATTGCCATTTAAGATACTGGATGCACCCTATCTGTACGATGACTTCTATTTAAATTTGGTGGATTGGTCGAAAAATGATTTTTTAGGCGTGGGACTGGGCTGCTCGGTGTACTTATGGAACGGAATGAACGGTCAAGTTAATCTTGCTTGTGATCTGACTAATGAAACTGTTACGGCATTGGCCTGGCATGAAGATGGACGTAAACTGGCCGTGGGCTCAATAACCGGCATTGTAAGCATTTGGGATGCCACCTGTAAAAGACTGTTGAACATACTGCAGGGCCATGAGCAACGTGTTTCGGCTTTGGCTTGGCATGGCAATACTTTGTGCAGCGGTTCCCGCGATAAATGTATTTTAAAGAACGATATACGTGTCACTCCCACGGAACAAGTTCGTCTAAATGGTCATACACAGGAAGTTTGCGGTCTGCAGTGGTCCCCTAATGGTCAGTATCTAGCCAGCAGCGGTACCGATCATCGTGTCATGGTCTGGACGGGTCACAGCAAGGAGCCACTGCATAAATTTGAGGAACACAAGGCAGCTGTGCGCGGCTTAGGCTGGTCACCACACAAGAGCGGTCTTCTAGCTAGTGGAGGTGGTTTGCTGGATCGCACTGTGCGTTTTTGGAATGTCTTGACAGGTCAATTAGTACAAAGCGTAGATACTGGCAGCCAAATTACAAAATTGGCCTGGGCACCGCAATCCAATGAGTTGGTAACCACACATGGACAACTTTTTCCACAGATCATAGTCTGGCGTTATCCACTTATGAAGCAAATAGCGCAATTATCCGGGCATGCTACACGTGTTGTATATTTGGCTGTTAGTCCCGATGGAGAAAACATAGTAACAGGTGCTGGGGATGAGACGCTGCGTTTTTGGTCTGCCTTTACCAAGCAGCCAAAGCCCAAGCCGGCTAGATCTGTTCTAGCACTTGACTCTCAAATCAGATAGAGCGTGTTAAAGAGTTTATTTTTAAATTGTTTCGTTTAAAATTTTTTGTAAGTTCCGGAAAGAATTATCTTTGAATAAATTGACGAGGGTCGTGTAATTATATTTGTATAAAAAATAAAAGATGCGATATATTCTAAGACTTTTAGAGGGTATTTTCTGGGAGGATCTTAAGGTTTCGGCTTCGTTAGTCTAGGTTTTTTTTAAAGCATATCCTTCACTGGGTGTCAAGGATAGCAGAAGCAAGATCAGATGCTGATAGAAACGATTCCTGGAGCCCAACATTTTTTTGTATTTTTAACAAATTGGGACTGTTGACATCCAACAATCTTTTGTGAGTTACTCCAAACGAAGTGTTATGGTTATTACTCCACCATTAACTCTTAGTGGCTTAACTACTATGGCAAACCACCTGTCCTAAACTAATACATCAGCTACAAACAAGCTAGTTTTTTGGGGTAATCCCCATAACACATCTTTACCTGCCAACGTCAAGACATCAATCAATCAAAAACCTATAAAAACCTGAGCTACCCAACATAGCGCTTGACTCATCAAGAGCTGCGTAGATTTTTAATATTCCCTATATATATATTGTTTTTTTTTTTGTTGTCCGATTTGATATGTGTGTTATTAAGATCTTTTTTAAAACTAGTTTTTATTTTGCCGCATCCATAGCTCTCAATGTGAGCTGCGTCAACGAGGAACGAACAGTTCCCGCTAAGCGTCTGTCGCGTGCAGTCGAGCCGCGTTCTCAAACAGTCTCAAGCTTCATAATCTCTAATATATATAAGCCTATGTGCTTTAGTATATAATATATAACATATGCCGATATGCATGTTGGTGGGCGTTTTATATACAAAAGTGTTGACATTGTGATCAATTAAATAAATCAAGTTAAACAGCTTGAAAACAAAAGTTAAGCCTTAAGTAGCTTAAAAAGTGTCAGTTACAATCAATGAACAAAACAATTAACATTTAAATTGTTTTTTAATAAATAAAATAATATAAATTATTTTTAAAAAATGCAAGTGCTTACATATGGCTTGTTTATAAGCCTGGCGGCGCTGCTCTTATCAACGTGTCAAACTAAAGAGCCACCAGATGATGGAAAATGTAAGTTTAAATGGAGCATATATGCATAATCTCGGGAGAGCAATGCAACGTAAAAAACATAAATTATTTTAAACAATAATAAATAAAAAGTGGCAATCACAAAAAAAACAAACTAAAATCGTTTTTTGCAATTACTTTTAAACGTAAAAAAAACATCTTGAATATTGCTTATAAAATAATTAAAAGCAATCATTTTTTTAAATAAATTATAAATTACCCAAAAGAAATTTATAAATGTGTGTTTTTAAGTGATTTAAAAAAAAAGTACAAAGTAATGTCTTAAAAAGCCGCTTTTATAAACAATAAAATAAACAGCTTTTTCTAAAAAACTTAAAACTCGTTTAATTTAAGTTATATATCGGCTTGGCCTTTAAATATTTTGTACTAAACAAAAAAAGTATAAAATATGCTTTTTTTTCTTTCACATAAATTCTTGACACAAAAAAATAATTATCTATAAATTTGTGATTAGTAAGGTGAATAGCATTTGGAATCTTTTTATTACTGTCTAATACTTTACGAGGGTCGCTAGCTATATTTTGCGTCATGGAAATACTAATCTTGTCAGATACAAACTGACTTTTATTTAAAAGTTTTAAAGTTTTTTTTTTTTTTGATTATCGTTTGCTTTTTGTGAAGTGAAATGAAAACGTTTTCAATTTCTGGCCACGATTTATTAGGAATTACGTTTTTAGGTTACACCGATTGTCCCCTGGGAGGAGTCACACATGGACTGCATAGTCCTAGTGGAAATAGCACTTGAACTTTATTAGGTTTGGTGATCCAAGCCTTAAAATTGCGCCACTGTAAAGCACTATAGGACTAAGTCGCGGTCTCACTATCACTCAACGACGCGTTTCCTGAAGGTTTTACAAAATCTACCATAATCGCAAAAAACATTGATGCCGTGTATAAAATAATATAGCAAGATTTTCATGTGGCGTGTTTTGAGAGACCAGCCCACATTTAATATTGCGTGCAATTTCAAAAATAACATTTTTTTCTATCGGGCTGGTTAATTAAAAATAAAATACTGGCGATGCTTCAGAAAATAAGAGATGGTTGGCGAAAAATCTTGGATTCATATCTATATTAAAATAAACAATAGTTCGCGGACGAAATACTTTGAAGCAAGTGTTCGAAATAACCGGTAATATCACCACTGTTCCACTTGAGCAACGTAGGACTTTCAATTGTGAATTATATCCATTTTTTGCCCAGAAGCGTTTCGTAAATTAAAAAAAAAATGCAATTAAATGCGAGCTGCCAAATCGACTTCAAGAGAATTTTTGAGCGTTAAAAACATCGAATTAATCGTCCAGTCCGTACAGTGCCGATGAAGCATCCAGTGATTTCTTCTAGTTTCCGTATACCACAATTAAAGGTCCGACACTTACAGCACCGATATAGCATCCAATAATCCAATGCCTTCAAAACATATGTATTAGAGATAAATATTTCAAGCAGAGCGAAAAAGTAGTTTAAAAATTGGTTTAAGCGCATAAATGCATTGTCTTCATTGACCAAACATTAATAGTGACCCTCGCTTGGCATATTGATTATATTACTGAGATTGTAAGTGCTTGCCGGGAATATTCTAAGATGGTTACCATAAGAAATAGCCATGAGCGGGGGTTCGATTAAGCTAATTGAGATAAGTGTATATGTATCTTATTGGCCAATCCTGGAATACTGTTTCACTGCGCGTCAATTTATGATTACAGACTTCACATTATAAGGTTGCCTTTCTTAAGCCACCGAAGAACATGCCACGGCGCGCAATTCGTACATGTACTGCTATTTGATCTTGTAGATTCTACCGATCTTCATAATACAGTTACTTTTACAGTGCCTTTTAGAGTATCTCGTAATATTGATCCCTTCGCCTTGAAACTCTGTAGATCCAATTTAGATCTGCATGACCCATTCCGCGTCTTATAATCTTTATAATTTAATTTCTTTCGAACTATATTTGTCCTCTCTCTATCACTGCGCCCATCTTAAGTCATCTTTATATGCCTCTTGAAGCATCTTTGACCAAATCTGAGTTGTGAATGATCCACGGTGCTCCTTTGACTTTTTTTTTAAGATGTTTAATTTCTTTTCTGACCAATTCATACTGTGAGTAGGTGCATATCGTTAAAATGATCACCCATCGGACTAGAGACGAGGATTAATAAATATATATTTTTTTACTGTTCTGTGTTTTCAATAGTCTAGTATGTAGTATCTACAGTAAGCTGAGCTGCGTTGAACCCCAATAAATAAATTAATACATTCCCAATGAATAAATAAATTAAAACATTATCTTTTGTTTACATTTGTTTTAACTGCATCACAAAAATTTTTGTTAAAAAGGAAAGCTTTATTAAAAAGACATATAAATTATTGCATAATGCAGTTCTAAAAATATTTAATTAATTATTTTGATTTACTATTTCAAAAAATAATTTGCCTCGCAACCTCTTTCGGAGTAAATACATGAACGCTCGAGCAAAATTCCTAAGAAAGCTACTCCCTTTCGATTGTAAAGTTATTTAAATTGTTTTTTAATTACAATTTTGTTCATTTAAAACTATACTTATATCCTCATAAATATTTAATACTGAAATTAAAACGAGCCTTGCGTTTAAAAATACTTTTTAGTGAACTAGGCACTTTAAGCATCTTGACCTTCGGTATATAAAAGAAAAATTAACACCTCAACTTAGTATTTATTTTACAAGCAGCCAGCTGACTTCATAAGTACAGAAACAATCCTATAAAAATAAAAAACTAAAAACCTGTCTCAAAAAATATAATAAAATGTTAATCAGATAAATTGCACACAACAAACCCAGTCCAGCAGCTAGCAGAAGCAGCAATACTGGAGACCTTGAATTTTGCGACAGTTCCAGTTAATAAAAGTTGCAAGTCGTATGCCCAGAATATTATTATAGCTACCTTGATTATACGAAATTTCCCAGTGACGTTCAATGCAAATGTAAATTTTACGAAACGCAACCGGTTAAGCTTGAGGGGAATTTTGGAACGAACGCAAGCCCGAATACTTTTTTTTTAACTGCTTCCGAAAATCACACAAAGCGTTGCATGTAGCAACAAAAGTTTATAATTAATGGAAGATGGGCTTCAAAACTGGTTTCAGCTTATTTATAGCAGCCTATAAGTACAAAATTTTAAAATAAAAATAAAAAATTAACATTGTTAATAGCACATCTTACTTTCATTCCCTTACAGTGCGAGTTTGTGTGGTGGAATCGCGCGGATCCTACAGGAAGACGCCCAAATTTTGTCCACTGCTAGAGGCCACCAGCAACATAGAGTGCGTAATTGCAGTGGATCGTTTAGATTGCGTAAGACGCATACACAAGGGCACGGCACACTTTGGTGTGTTGACCTCGGAAGACTTGGTGGCAGCTCGTTGGGCTAGTGTAGAGATTTTGGTGGCCAGTGAGTTGCGTTCCCATGAAGCAAATTTCGAGTATGAAATTGTTGCGGTGGTAGACAATGAAGCCAACATACACACAGTACATGATCTGCGTGGTGCAAAGCTGTGCCATCCGGGCTATGGACTAGAGTATCACTGGACCGAAGTGTTGGCCAATGTAAGCATAGCGTTAATTCATCATTGTATCTATTTAAATTGTTTTTTGTCTGCAGTACTTCGAATCCACATTGGTTTCAAAATCGTGTAATCCGGAAATATCGATAACCGAGGATCGCATTGCAGCATCTGCCAAATATTTTGGACCTAGCTGTAAGGCTGGTCCTTGGGTGCCGGATCCCAAGCAGGATCGTTTACTTAAAAATCGTTACCCATCATTGTGTCAAATGTGTTACGATCCTTACAATTGTGACATGAATGACAAGCACTGGGGTAGACGCGGTGCGTTGTACTGTCTAACCAGCGGAGGCGGCAGTGTTGCCTGGGCGCGTCTGGATGATGTGCGCAGTCATTTTGGAGTAAGCGATTTCATTATAAGGAATATTTCTTTGCTTATTCTAACATATCTCTTCTGTTTGTAGCTTACGGGCATTTCAGCTCAAGCCAATGCCTCCGAATACAGCTATCTCTGCCCAGATGGCCACTTGCAGCCTATTAGCGCAACGCGTCCTTGTGTTTGGGTAGCCAAGCCTTGGCCTGTAGTTGCTGCGCGTCGTTCACATGCCGCTCAAGTGCAACGTTTGGTCACCGGACTTACACATGATGATCCTGAAAGTTGGCAAAACGCTTTACTCAGTTTGCTGGAAACATATCACGTCTTTACCGTGCCGCTTGATAATGTCGTAACGATTGATGACTATCTTGATCAGGCAGTTGCCTACCAATCAGCCTACAGCTTTCCAGAATGCAATCCGCCACGTTCTATTGTATTTTGCACTACTTCCATTATAGAGCACATTAAATGCTCTTGGCTGCAGGAGGCCTCACAGGTATATGGCGTGGAACCTAATATACAATGCATACGCACAAGTGGCCTGAGAAACTGTATGGATGATACACGCTATAAGGCAGCCGATGTGGTGCTGGTCAATCAGGATGATCGTATAATGGCGCAGCGGGACTACAATTTGATACCATTGTTATACGAATTTGCACAGGATATGCATGAACGTTATGCGACCGTAGCGGTAGTGCACAAAGATTCAAAGTACAAGAGCTTTAAAGACTTGAGAGACGCACGCGCTTGTCTACCTTCTTATGAAGGCGCGGCACACTTATCCGTGCAGGACACAATTGTTAACGTAACAGGACAAATGGAATCATTACACTCTTACTTTCATCAAACTTCTTGTCTGTGGCATCCAAATAAAGACACTAAATGTCCACAGCATTATCGATCCGATATAGGCGCCATGCTTTGCTTGTCCGAAGGCGCTGATGTCGCATTTATCAGCTCAGATATTTACAAGAAATATGTCAGTGGCAATATGACAGCACCTGGGGTTAAGCCTGACAGTTACAAATCCTATCGTGTGCTCTGTCCTTATGGCGGTATTGAACGTCACTCCAAATTCGAGTATTGTTATTTGCATTGGACCACACGTGGTCATTTGATGACACACAATACCACAGTGACGCGGCGCAATGAAATTTATAATTCGCTACGCGATATGGATCAACTATTTGGAAGAAAGTACATAAGCGACACGCGTCCCTTTACGCTATATGGCATTTTTGATAAGCGCAATGATGTATTGTTCAAGGATAAAACAGACGGACTAATGGGCCTGCAAGAGCTACATCGAGATGATGCCAAGCGCATAATGGAACCCATTTTCGAGCGTTATACCAATAAATTTTATGCAATCGAAGATGAAACTAGTGCAGCAACAATAAGCTGCTGCAGTATTATGTTGTTGCTAATTTTGACAATTGTCACTTTGTGGCGATAATGTAACTCAAAACTTTAAAAGTCACTACATTGTATGTGCACAATGAAAGATTTACTATAGTTATTGTGATATTACTTTAAATGTGCGCGCAATACACAATTAATTATGTTAAGTTAAATGCTTGAGCAGCTGTTTTAATGCTAGTGTTGTAAACTGTTGTGAGACACAAAAGTACTCGAGTAATCGATTGCTGATAAGCGTTATATTTAAATACTGATAAAAAGCAGTAAATGTAAAACTTTTTTTAAATTAAAGTTAAAAATAAATAAAATAAAATTACTTACCTTCATTTTATGACATATGTAAAAACCATCAGCAGTGCAAGCTGCGTTGATTTGTTGTTGTTGCTATGACATGTTGCTATGAGAACCAAAAATTTTGTCACAACTCAATCAACTCCACCACAAAACTTGCATAGCTAAGCATTTCCATTGATTAAATAGTTGAGGCCGTATATTTTTCTCCAAATTAATCCATTAAAGATAGTGCTTAAAAAATGTCAAAAAATGCATCGCGCGTAGCATCAATATCCAATAAGTCAAGCGTAAGCGAAATTAAACTTTTCAAACAAAGACCACTGAACAAAGAAAATATTTCGCATACATATGTATTCATGTACACGTTGCACAATTTTTTTGCATCGAGGAAGCTTTTATGAAGCACAAGCAGCAACCGCAACTAGTTTTCCGGACACTAAATTGGTTTTCGCACTCATTGTAGTTAAAGCGGCGCTTGTACTTGATGCACATAAGCGCGCCCACAGTTAAATTCATTTTAATTAAACTTAATTATTCTCATACAAGCACAAAACGAAGCACTCGCAAGATCAAGAGAAGAAAAAGAGCCGCAAAATCAACTGTAACGATACATGGGGTGCCAAATGGAGCCCCTTTTCGGGCGTTATACAGATAAATATTATGCTGCATACCAGTAAAGACAAAGCTGGTGCAGCAACATAAGCTGATACAGCAACAAGCTGCTGCACTATTACGATGCTGCTGCCTTTGGCGATTGTCACTTTGTGGCTTTAGTGAACTTTAGTTAAACTTTTAAAAAATCACTACATTGAATTTGCAAAATTAAAAATAGACAATGTTTTTTTGGTATCACTTTAAATACGCGCAATACACAATTAATCACTTAAGTTAAACATAAATATCATTGACCAGCTGTTTTAATGCTAGGGCTGCCAACTGTAGTGAAACACAAAAGTACTCGAGTAATCGATTGTTGATAAGCGTTAGGTTTAAATGCTGCCATCAGTAAAAGTATATAACGTATTTTTTATTTGTAATTAATAAAGTAATTAAAAATAAATGTATATAAACTTACATTTTTTTCATGATGTAACTAACATTTGAAAATACTATCAGCTGTGCAAGCTGCGTTGATTTTTTGTTATTGTTCCTATGACATGCAGATTGGTTGCTATGGCAACCACAAATTTTTTCACAACTCAATCAACTCCATCACAAAACTTGCATAGTTAAGCATTTCCATTGATTAATTGACTAATCCTGGAAGGTTTACTTCAAGTTAATCCAACGAATACGTTTATAGTGCTTAAAAAATGTCTAAAAATGCAACACGCGTTGCATCAATATCCAATAGGTCAAACGTAAGCCAAATTTCACTTTTTAAACCAAAAACATAAAACTTAGTTCAAATTTAGTGTATTCATGTACATATTGCACAATTTATTTGCAGCTTTAATGAAGCACCGCAACTAGTTTTCCTGGCACTGAATTTGTTTTCGCACTCATTGTTGTTAAAGCGGCGCTTGTACTTGATACGCATAAGCGCGTTCCCATAGTTGAATTTAATTTAATTAAACTTAATTAATTTTTACCTTTCACACAAGCACAAAACGAATGATTTAACGCGCAAAACTACAAAATCAACAGTAACAAGTGTGGCACCAACTACAAAAGGCAAGGTCAAGAAACAGGAAAGCGAGGAAAACGAACGTGCCTTACAAAAAACCACAAAATCCACTGCAGTAACAAATGGAGTCACTGCTAAAAAGCCGGCAGTGCATACGAGCAAAAATAAGGAGCAGGAGTCTAATGTCAGAAGTAAACGCACCACACCATCGCCAACTACAAAAACTGGAGCAGCATTGCGTGCAACAAAACAACCACCAAACCATACTAAAACAAAGACAAAGCCAAATACCGTGCTGGACACTTATCATAGTGTGACAGTGTCGTCGCCACCGCAAAAGCGCAAAGTGCAGCCAAAACAAGCAACAAGCACGTTGAAAGAGCATGATGCGGTTGTGCAGCAGGATAAAGTCACTGCACATAAGCAAAGGGCGCGTGCTCTGACACGTACTTTAAAGCCGGAGGAAGTTATAATGCTCAAAAGGGATTCTGCAAAGCAACGCATAGAAGCAGAAATTCAGCAACAAGCCTTAAACGTTAAGGAGCCCGTGGCCTTTGAGGTGAACTTTGAAGCAGCCAAGAAGCCAGCTAAACCTGTTGAAGTAGAATCGGATAGTTATTCAGATGACTTTGAATCATATGAGTCGGACTTTGAGACTGGCTCTAGTACGCCGGAGGAAAAAGAGGAAGACGAAGACAACTATGAAGACGAGGAAGAGAGCGAGCAGTCATATGAAGAGGATGGAAGGAAAAATGAAATACAAGAGCGGCTACAGCCTGTGGAACCGGCGCTTCAAACAAACATTTTAGCCGAAAGCCCTTCGCTAGCCGAAGATGACGAAGAAGACTCTGAACTCACACAAAATCCCATTACAGTCATACAGCGCGACAAAGAGCAGGAACGTAAATTGGACTCGGGTCATTATGAATTAAATACGCGACGTCCAATACGACTTTCAGAGCTTACCCCGCAGTCTACACAACTACAATACGATAGCTTTGATACAAGCACAACTAACTCGGAGCAACTAGATTCTGGTATAAGCAATTATGGCGCAGCTGCAGCAGAATCACAAAAGAATAACAACCAGGTAAAGGTCTACTACGGCGGCTATACGCAATTTATAAAAAAACCAATCATAACACAACGTGGTGTGGAGCTCATGAAAAAGCTGCGCTTCGATCAAATGGAGTACAAACTTTTTGAAATGCAACCCTTAAGCTATGAGGGCTACATGCAGAGCTATGGCAAGCTAAATACCTGCCAAGTGGCTAGCCAAACCCAGGAGCAACACATGCATAGTGAGTGCCAAACTGAACATTTGGATATGCGAACCAGCTGGACACAACATCCGCCGCACTATGGTATTGGGCAGCAGTTGGTCTTAAGCTGCAGTGGGGAAGCTATTATGGAAGAAGACACTTTGAATATACATCTTAATGACGCCTATGAGAAGAGTATAGTGCAACTACATGGAATCAGACAACTGGAGCAACAGCGTGCTATGGAACAGCAACGCCAGCGTCTTAAAAAGCCCACCGATTTCGAGCATCTGAACAAGTTTCTGCATAACGCTGCCTTGCTAATGGGCAAGGTACTAAACGCTAATACTAATCAACGTCAACGGCAGCTGACGCCACTCATCAAATCCACCGCGGCGCCTGGTGCAGTCAGCCAAGGCTATGTACCGCTACACACAGATATACTCAACGCACTGTGCGTGCGTCGCGTTTTTGGCTCAGCTGCACAGCAGTACATAGTCTCCGTACATGAATGCCCTCCTCAAAGCGATGTATACCGGGCGGATTTTGCCAATTTATTAATGGTTTGGTTGGCAACGGATCCCACAAAGCCGCTGCGCTTGCTCTCCACATGGGCAGAGGTGTGCCGCGTAGAGTTTTGCCAAGAGGCACCGGATATAATTGTAGGTGGCTTAAGAGATGGCAGCGTTGCAATGTGGGATCTACGTGAGACTTATACTTACTGTTCTAAGCTGGATGGCCATTTAACGCACTTTGCGGCTACACAATCAGTGGTGCCTTGTCTGGAGGGTAACTTTAGTAACTTGGATACCGGAGCTGTTGTAGATGTGCGCAGTTTTCGAGCAGCGCCCAAGTCAGGCATAACCAATACCTTGACTGTAACGCACAAGGTTATACAGGTAAGATTCTACAGAATTTCTAACACAAACAATTATGGACATTATTTTTTTTTTCCGCAGTATGCTTCTCTCAACGACTCCGGCTTACTGACCGTTTGGACGCTCGTGGAAAGTGCTGCAGCACATTCAAATAGCATTTCTGCCGCTGCACACGAGTACAGCTCTCCCTGGGCGCGCGTCAAACTTCTGCAAAGCGCCATTTGCGATCTGCGCGCATATGTAGAGCGGCGCCTGCTGAAAACCCAAAGTTCCTATGAAAAAACAAAGTCCTTATTCCAAGGCAACATTTACAAAGATGAGCTACTGCGTGAACTTAACGAAACGCAAACGGTAGCCACTGCGTTGCAAGGGCAAGGATTGCAGGGTCTGCGCTTTACCAATATAGACACGGGCTGCGAGCGTATCTATGTCTGTACAAATCGTAATTTTGTGCTGGCATGCACAAAGAGCCTGAAACCGGAGCGCATTGCACGCATAGCGTTGAACGAAAGTCGCTTTTTGTTTCCTACGGCACTGTGTGTGCTGTCCAATGAGGATTACCTGGCGGTGGGTTTGTCCAACGGTTCGGTCATGATACTTAACTGCAATCAGCGGCAACGTGCGTCAACCAAGCCTTCTACTACAGCTGCCCCGCCGACCGCACATCCAAGCGATACACCCGATCCTGATACTGGTAAATCATGTGCCATACAGAATATTATAC
>JBAMAX010002708.1:0-25173 GCA_037043745.1 Chymomyza amoena | reverse complement strand
TTTGTATTCGTTTATTTTTGAAATTTTTATTTAAAAAAGTAAATTTTTTTAAATATAAATTTTAATAAAAGGTTCAAAATTCCTTTAAAAACCAAGTACATTTTGTGTTTTTTTGCTTTAAGGTACGACTAGGAGCGAAATATTGTAAATTTATATTCGTTTGTTTTTGGCTATTTTATTTCAAATATTGAATTTTGTAAAATATAAATTCGCGAATTTGGAAAAAAACACATTTAAATACAAAGTACATTTCTTGATTTTCTGCCCTATGCTCCGACTGGGAGCGATATCTTGTATTATACATCTTATTAAGGAAATACAAAATTTTTTAAAGCTATCTCAAAATAATAAAAAATTATACTAGAAAAAATTATGCGAAAAGTTATCCCGAGCATGTAATAAAATTAATAAATAAGTATTTATTTTATTATTATTTTTTTAATTTAAAGAAAATAAACCTTGGGAGAAAGCTTGGCTTCTAAGATAGCTTGCTTTGAAATAAATTTTTATCATATCAATAATGCAAAGAAAGAAATTTTTGTTTTGGAATTTTGTCAATTTGATTTTTTGAAGGTCTACAAACTAGGCTTTTGAGATACTTTTTTTTCCAATAAATTGCTTCGTTTAAAAAATATTTCTTTTAAAAATAATTTCGAAAATTTGAAAATATTTTGTAACAATTGTTTATGCGATTTTCAAGTGGTCTTAAGCAAGTTAATAAAATATAACAAAAATTATAAAAACTTTGTAAAAAGAAAGAAAGTAGTCTTGAGTTTGTATTAAAATTATTAGATAAATAATCTCTTGCTTATTTTAAGGAATTTTTTGCTAAAATAAAAATTGTATATGTTGAGATTATGTGAAAAATTTGACCTGTAAACCTTGATTCAAGACGGAGTAGTTATTAATAAAAAAACATTTTTGTTGAATTTAATTTGATAAAATATAAATACAAATTTTTAACAAATTTTTAAAAAGATAGGAAAGAAATTTTGCTTGTATTAAAATTATTAGATAAATTATCTTCAGCTGATATTAAGGAATTTTTAGCTAAAATCGAAAGTATTATATATTTTGAGATTATATGTAATATTCGTGTTTTTAACCTTGATTCTAGATTAATTGAAATAAATACAAAAACCTTTTTCCTTAAATTTAATTTGATAAAATCTAAATAAAAATGTTCAACAACTTTTGAGGAGATCCAAAGGGAATCTAAAATTTTATTAATATTATTAAAAAAAGGTAGAGACCTTTTGATGATTTAACTGAATTAGTAGCTAAATCTAAATTATTGTTTATGTTGGGATTACGTGAAGAATTCATATTGTAAGCCTTAATTCAAGACTGTTTGAATTAAATAAAAAATATATTTTTGGTTAAATTTAATTTGAAGAATTTAAAGAAAAAGGTTTAACAACTTTTTAAAAAGATAGAAAACTAATCTTGAGTTTGTATATAAATTTTAAGATTAATAATCTCTTGCTGAATTTAAGGAATTTTTAGCTAAAATCGAATTTATTATATATTATGGGATTATATAAAAAAAACGTATTTTTGGTTTAACTTAATTAAAAGAATTTAAAGAAAAAGGTTCAACAACTTTTTAAAAAGATAGATGAGTAATCTAGAGCTTGCATTAAAATTTTAAGATGAATAATCTCTTGCTCACTTTAAAGAATTTTTAGCTAAAATCGAATTTATTATATATTATGGGATTATTTAAAATTTGCATGCTATAAAAGTTGATTTAAGATATATTCAATTTATATAAAAAAAATAGTTTTCGTTCAATTTGATTTGATAAAATCGTAAAATCGTTGATTCAAGAGAGATTTTATTTATATAAAAACATTTTTCGTTAAATTTATATTGATAAAATGGAAATTTGAATAGTTTTTACTTTTGTAAAAAATTTGTAGTGTAAAACTTGCCTGAAGATTTTGAAGAAATTGAATATATGAAAAATATTTTTCGTTAAATTTATATTGATAAAATCATAAAGTTTAGAGTTTTTACTTTTGTGAAAACGAGTCGAAGGCCCCAGTTGCTAGTGCTCAGTAAATTAGTATTAAGTTTAGTATTAAATACTACAATATATTTAATTTTGTTAAAATAAAAAAATAAAATACTTTTGTGAAAACTTGGCTCAAAATTTTAGCTTAGAACATGCTTGGCTTCAAAATTTAAATGAAAAATCATCTTTAAAAAGGTTTTAGAAAAATAGGCACTAAAAATAGTTTATCCCAAATCTATAACAAAGCAGAAGAGAGTCTTCTATATATATTTACATTATAATTTCTAATTTGTTCAAAACAAAATAGTTTCGCTCTAGAATATAAACGACTTTTTCGTTCTGTATTGCCCTTAAATTAAGAATAAATATTTTCAAGCTCAGAATTTTAACTTAACATGATAACAATGAGTAAGAAAAACCTTTTAAGAATACTTCATATAGGAAAATATTGTAAATATGGTCAAATTTAAAAGGGAAATTAAGAAACAAATCCTCGTAAAAACATGAACTAAATTTTGAATTAAAAATAGAAAAATAACTATAAAAAGATCTGAAGTCTAGAAAAAAAACACTTGAAATAAGAAGTTTTTATAGAAAAATAACTCAGGTCAACATGGTTCAGTTGTTGGAAAGCTAATTAAGAGTCATTTCCGAAGTGCAATTTGGTGCGTAGAAGGAATCCGGCGTTCAGAACTGGTCCATCACGTCAGGATTTTGAGATATTTGAGGTTATGTACCCAAAAATGGCATTGTTTCCTACATTTGAGGTACATAACCTCAAATGTCTCAAAATCCAGACGTGATGGGCCAGTTCTGACGCCGGATTCGGATTCTACGCACCAAATTACTTCGGAAATAACCCTTACCTTTTCAACAACTCACATGACCCCTGTATTTGTAGACCTGTGTAACTTTTAAATTAACTTTTTCCCCGAAGACTCTTCTTATTAGAAGCTTAAAATTATAATAACAAAATGAAGATAAACTATAGTAAAAAAGGCTTGGATGTGAAGATTAAAATAGCAAAAAAATGGGCTGCTTTCTTCTAATGGATCTATCCTATTGGAATATAAGGTAAATAGGTTTTGTCTACCATATGGATTTTATAAATAAAAAGTTAAACTCAAACCAACAACTGAAGCTTGGCTTAAGCCCAGAAGCTGCACTTTTTAGAAATTTTTAATATTTTTATTATTTATTGCAAGCCATATAAAAATTAAGTTTTTTATTATCAATGGAATTTTCTACCTAAAGCTGTCCGTTCTATGCGGATTAAAGTAAGAAACAAACAGAGAGCTATAATTCCAAATTCTTCTATAAAACTGCAAATTCACAAAATTTCTCCAAGTGTATTTCTGCATTTAGCTATTGCCAAGTTGGGGTATACAACTTAGGCCCCCTGCTAGCTGTTGCTGTGCAATTTGTCAAGAATTCTTAGTTAGATAAATTACAAACTGTCTGGCACGGCTGCTGCTGCTGTGCATTAAACGCAGCCAATCTAAAGCTTAGAGTCTACTTATCCATATCCAAATCCGCACATCAGAGATTATGGATTACGCAAAGGAGGGGCGTGCAAAGTGCTCAGAGACTGTTGCCAATCGTAGAGAAGTTTTGGTGTTTAGTGTGCGGTAATTTCATAATTGATGCCAGCTGACAAGTTAGCGTCCAAATTGACAAACTTAATTATAAAGCGTTTATTTATTTATTATTTTAGTTTTTTGATAGCTTAGTTAGCAGGATCTGGCTGTTGCTAAGTGTCTGCGCATGATTTGTGCGAATTTAATGATGCTACATGAAATCATTTTCTTTAATTGTTATCATTAGAGAGAAGACAGCTGTCAAGCATCCGGTTGGGTCTAATCCTGCTGAGCAGAAAAATCAGCAGCTCATAAATCGTCAACTTGATTGGTGCCACAACACACAAGCAATAACAATAAAAGCCACAATCAAAGCAATATTATTATTAATAATAATAATAACGAATAAACAAAATTTGCATGCTGATCATAAACAACTACAAAAAAAAGTTAATAAGAACGTGCGGCGGGTTTTGGAATAGATGGAATCGATTATTCTAAGCCAAATTATGGGATGCGTTCAGCATGACTCAATGTTAAAAATAGTTAAGCGGCTGTGCTAAAAAGACAGCTACAACAACAACAATAGCAACAGCTATTATTATTATTATTATTATTTGTTGGTTTTACCCCGAAAGATTTTTGCCGTTTGTTCTTAATATTTTTGGAATAAATTTATAAAGATGATGACTCTTTGGATTTTGTTGGCTGTAGAAAGCCAGTTTCTACTTTCTATTTCATGCGTTTAGAATACGCTAAAGTTTATAGAAGAAGAAGATTATGATTTTTTGTATATATTTATGCATATTGATGAGCATAAAGTATACATAATTTGTGGCCGTTTTAATAATCTTTGAGCTGGCGAATTTTTGTTTTTGGGTATTTCTATGACCGCAGGTGGAATGTGTATGTGTGTGTGTGTGTTTTAGCATTGGCAGATTTCATTGACACACATTTTAGCGGGAATTGATGGACATGTTGTGAGTTCTCTGGCTATTAGGCGGCTTGCCAACAAAAGATTCCGGCAACGAACTTTATTACATATGAGAAATTTTTGCATACAAAATGAAATGCATAATATTGATTAGCTTTTGTTTTTGAGTTGAGGCTATTAAGTTGTTTATTGTGGTATGATAATATAGGAAATTAAAAAGATGCGATCACTGTGATCATTTCTTCGAAAGAAACGACTTGAGCAACAAACTTGGTTCTAGATGCTTTCAACCAAAACAAAAGACTTAGGCAACGAACTTGCTAAAATTTTGCATACATATGATTAGCTTTTTTTGTGCCCATTTGGCGACTTTTTTTACTACAGATATAAATATTCTAATATATGAATATATTGGGCTTCAGCCACATATGCAGCTCTTGTGTGGTGGCCCAAGACGCAGCAAAATGTGGCCATTAAGAAATGCAGCAAGCTTCAAAGACTAGTATGCATGTCTCTCTCGGGAGCTATGCGTATCTTTCTGACAGATGTCATGGAGTCAGTTCTTGGACTCACACCACTGCACATTTTCATCAAAAAGTCAGCCATGCAGAGTCTACTACGTATCCAGATCACACCTGGACTCTTAGCAAGTGCCACTGGTCATGCCGCATTTATTTATTCCCTTCCTGACGTATCGATCTGCTCTAGATCAGATCTTATGATCACGGAACTTTTCCACAACAGGAAACTTAGATCTCTTCTCCCTAGTCGAGAGACTTGGGATGATGGAAGCCCCTGTGGAAGCCCCCGATGGCAACAATGGTTCACGGATGGGTCCAAAACTGATCTGGGTGTAGGTGTTGGAATCGTTGGACCCAACACCAGAATCTTTACCGCAATGGGCATCTGGCCCAGCGTCTTTCAACGGAAATTCATGCCATAGAGATCTGCGACCTTAATATCCTTCTCAAGGGAACTAGGGGCGCAAACATATGCATTTTTTCAGATAGCCAAGCTGCCATTAGGGCATTGTCTTCCTGGAGCATCTCCTCCCGGATGGTAAACAACGGATAAACAAATGGGCCGCAGTAGAACATAGGAGATACTGGTTCTCCCTTCCGGGGCTTCGTCAAGCAAAAGTGCTTGTCAAACCTCTGGATGCAATCAAGACAAAAGGTCTTGGCAGAGCGGACCTAAAGTTCCTGGTAGCTTACCTATCTGGCCACCACACTGTTAGATATCATCTACAGAAAATTGGCCTATCGGACTCTTCAGAGTGCAGGCTCTGTCTAGAAGACGATGAAACCCCCAGGCATATTCTCTGTGACTGCCCAGCGTTGGTATGGGACAGAGCCTGTCACATGGGAAAGGAACGGATAAGTCCCTTCCAACTCAGATCAACACCAACAAAAGACCTACTGCTATTCATGAGGAAAGCGGAAAGTCTTTTGTTTTAACCTTAGGGTATGGTAAAAAAGACCTTTTGGTCGCAGTGCCCCACCTCTCGTGAGGTACCTCGTCTAGAGCCAACACGAAGATTAAATGCGATAGCACGCATCCTTGCCTAACTTCAGTTTTAATCGAAAATGGATCAGAAAGTAGACCAGAATGGCTGACCCTACATGTGAAGTTATTGTATGTGACTTTGATCATTTCGATAATCTTGTCTGACATGCCTCGTTTAAGTAAAGTGGTTCACAGAAAGGGGCACTTTCTTAAAATCAACGAAGGCTGTGTAGATTGAGCATTGAAACTCGTTGCATTGCTCAAAGATGGTGCGAACTGTATTTATTAAGTCTATACAGGAACGGTTTTGTCGAAAACCAAATTGGTTTTCCCGGAGCGTGCAAGAAAGATACGATTCATAATCAGCGACGTTAAAATTTTGCTCGGAACCGAAAGAAGCGTTATCGCTCTATAATTATTACAATCTGAGGCGTCACCTTTTTTGGGAATCTTAACAAGAATCCCTGCGTTCCAGCTTCTCGTAAGTATTTTGGTTCTCCATATCTACTGTAAGATAGGTAATCAGGTGTTCGCTGTTATATCAGGATCACACTACTACATAATACAATATATATGAAGTTAAATATTAGCTCAAAATATGTGATCACTGAAGAGTTTTTAAAGGCTTGTTTCAAAAGAAATGAATTTAGCCAGAAACTTGGTTCTAAATGCTTTTAAGCCAAACCAAAGACTTAAGCAACGAACTTGACGAAATTTTGCATACATATAAAATGCTCAAAATTGATTATGGAGGGGCTTTTTGAGGATTGAGCCAAACATTTGGTTCTATATGCTCCCAATCAAAACAAAAGACTTAGGCAACGAACATCGTTAACAATTATTAGACATATTTTACCACCTAATTATGAAATTAAATATTAGTTCAAAAGATATGATCACTGGGGGTTTCCTTGAGGCTGGCTTCGAAAGCAAAGACTTTAGCCAAAAATCTAAACCTATCACCTATCCCTCTCCTCACTCTACGCTGTCCACATTGAACCAACCTGTGGTCTTGATATAACTAACAATCTTTGTTAGTTTTATTTTTGCAACTTCTGTCATGTCTTCCAGAAAGCTTTGCCCAAGAGTATTTAGCCTTCTTCTACACAGAGCCATGCACCCGCATAGAAGGTGTTCTACAGTCTCTTCTTCTTCAGCGTCTCTACAACTTCTGCAGTAATCGTTATAAGGCGCCCCAATCTACTGGCGTGTCTTCCGATTAGATAGTGCCCTGTTATAACCCCAACTAGGTTTCTTATGTCATTTCTGTTAAGTTTGAGCAGTCGGTTTGTGCGGCCCATGTTCCATTCTGGCCACGTCAATCTACTTGTTGCACAGGTTGAGGATTGAGTCCATAGGACATTGACGGATTTGATGGTGTATCTATCTATTAGCAGCTTGCAAGTTGCTAATGGTATAGGTGTGTTTGCTTTATCTGGCAGGATTGGCATTGTTGTACCCAATCTAGCTAATTCATCTGCTTTTCAATTACCTTCTATGTCTCTATGACCCGGAACCCAGAGCAGATTTATAGTAAAATATTGTGCTAGTTTTATTAATACATCGATACATTCCTTCACTGTCTTCGAGGTGATTTTGGGAGATTTTAACGATTTAGGGGCCGCTTGGCTATCTGAGTAAATATTGATTAAAGACTTTGGAAACGAACTTGCTAAATTTATTAGCTTTTTTGGCCCATTAGTAGACATATTTTACTTCATAATATATAAAATTAAATATGAATCAAAAGAATGATCACGGAGTGGTTCTTTGAGGCTGTCTTCGAAGGAAAGACTTTCAATAAAAGAAAAGACTTAGGCAACGAACTTGCGCATATTTCGCATACAAATGAAATGCACAAGATTTTTTAGCTTTTTTTGTGTCCATTAGGTGACATATTTTACTATAAAATATATAAAATTAAATCATAAATTTAAAAATATGATCACTGAGTAATTCTTGGAGACTGGCTAAGAAATTTGGTTCTCTACGCTTCCAAACAAAACAAAAGACTCAGGCAACGAACTTGCTAAAATGTTGTATACCTTTGATTAGCTTTTATCTTTTTTTTTTTAGCCCATTTGGTGACATATTTTACTACATAATATATGAAATTAAATATCAATTATAAGATTTGATCACGAAGGGGTTCTTTGAGTCTGGATTCGAAAGGAACACTTCCAGCCAAAACAAAAGACTTAGGCAACGAACTTGCTGAAATTTGGCATAAAAATGCGCCACATTGATTAGCTTTGTTTTTTTAATTTAAAATTAAATTTTAGATCAAAAGATATGATCACGGAGGAGGTATTTGAGGAAGGCTTCGAAAGAAAAGATTTAAGCCACAAATTTTGTTCTCTATGCTCCCAGGGAATACAAAAGACTCAGGCAACGAACTTGCTCAAATTTTGCACAACATTGATCACCTTTTTTTTTTGGGCCCATTAGGCGACATATTTTACTATATATAATATATAGTATGAAAACATAAATATTAGCACAAAGCGTTCTATGCGCTTCCTCTTACTATGTACTAGACATATGCAAATTTTTGGACTAACAGCCTTATGTATTTGGTTAACTTGGTTCGTTGGGTTACTGGCTGATTGCTTGCTTTTCACATAAATTAAAACTACAAATGTTTGTCTTGTCGCTGGAGAGCAGCCTGACGGTTGCCGCTTTTGTGTGTTTTGCAACCACAACAACAACTGCAACAAAAACAACAACAACAATAAAAGACAAAACGGCAGCGCCAAAGTTCAGATCGCATCTCCAACAAATAAATTTACATTGAGTTAAACACAATGCAAGCGCACGGAGAGTTACATTTAAAGTAATGCGGGATGGCGCGGGGGGACACTAAGTTACATATATATATGTGCATGCAGCATATATAGCGACAACTGAATCAATCAAACCATCCATCAATCACTCAACCGCAAATGAATTTAATTTTCAACCACAAAGGCGGCAGGCAGCCAGCAGAAGAAAATAGCCACAAAACAACAACAATGGCAGCAGTCATGGCACAATTTTAAAAGTTAATTTTTCGGGCTGACTTTTATAGAAAAATTGTTATTGTTGCATAAATGTTTTTTGTTAACATAATCCTTGAATGTCCTTAGCGCTGTGGCGCCACCAAATTTGCACTTTGCACACTTCAAACTGCTTTTTGTTTGAATTTTTCTTTTTATTTGTCAAAGCACTTTTAAAACAGTTTATTTTTGCTCACATTTATTTTTATAATATTTTTAAATATGTTTTTAAAAAACGTTTTTATTTTGCTTACACTTTTGGCTAAAAAAATCAAACTCGAACGAACGCACGTACGAACAACTTGAATATGATTGTGAATATTTTTACCAAGTTCGGCGTTTTTATATGCGCCCAGCAAATGCTGGCAGCGTCACAGCGCAGCTTCACCGGCAGCGTCAGCGTCGGCGTCAGCAGCAGCGTCTGCGCCACAGCAGATGAAGATGTGCGCGCACAACAAGTGAACAAGACAAACGTAAGCAGCAGCAGCAGCAGCTAGCAGCGCAGTTGCGTCAAAGTCCGCGTCAGCGTCAGCGCAGACGTTGGCAGACGCGCTCAGGCGCTCACTTTCATTTGTGAGACGCTCTCTCAGCTGCGCGCGCTCTTTGGCTTAGAGGGCTGCTGGAACGCTGCTTGGCTTTGTTTTTGCAGCACACACACACACACATGCGCACTTGAGTTCTTCTGCAAATCTTTCCGGTTTAGTTTTAGCTTTTTTTTGTTTAGGCCTCATTTTACATTAAAATCTCCTCTTTTGGCTAATTGTTTTTGGAAAAATTTTCGCTTTTAATTTAAGTTTAAATTTTTAAGTTTGCCGACAACATTTTTTGATTATATATTTTAAAATTTTGTACAGACAGCGTCAGGCAATTTGTCAAAATTTTGCAAGTTGTTTTTTTTTTTGTTTTGTTTGGCGCTCACAATTTGCATTTTTCTCATAGGGCAAACAATTAAAAGAACACAAATTAAAAGCAACAAGCAGAACAAGCAACAAAATCCGGGTAGGAATTCTTCCATTTTTTACTTTTTATTTTTTACTTTTTGTCTGATTTTTCGTAAAACGTCAGAAATGATGCTCAATGAGTTCGACTTCGAGTTCGAGTTCGTTGCCTAAGTCTTTTGATTTGTGCTTCACATAGTTAAAGACTGATTCATCAAATTGTTTAGTTCGCTAGCGAACTCGGGTTAAACCGAGTAATTAATAAGCTGAGAATTAAATATTGGACATGTTTTTGCACGCATGTGACTTAAAAACTTAATCAGTTTAAAGTTTTTTCTTGCTACCGTAAATAAACAAAGTCAAAAATAGTCAAATATCAGGGACGTGTGGGACAAAAATCGTCTGGGGGGAGGATTATCAAAATTTACAAGCAGATCACGTAGCACACGTTCATGTTTTCTGGCAGCTTATGAGCAAATAATTTTGTATGTTAATTATTTCAGAAGCGGTGAGATAAGCATTTCATAGTTTATAGGTATGTTGTGATTATGAACTTGAAATATCAGAATATAAGATTTAATTTATTGAAGTTCTGAAATGGGACTAATATCTAATGCACTCCTTTTTGGTATTTGGCAGTCAGGACATCAGCTCTCTGTACTATGAAATATTGCCTCAGTACTTTCTGCATATTTTTTCAATATTTCTGTTTCTTTTTTGCAATATTTTCTAAATACTTCTAGAAGTTTAAAAATATAAAGCATAAAATACTTTTAAGCTTTGCTATTCATTGCTTTATTTATTTATATAATTATAATGTAGAACTTAATTATAGGTTGTAATAAAATGTAAAGCCAGAGCAACTTGGGCCTTCAGGTTGGTTGTAAAGTTATTTATAGTATATTTTATGCTTATGTGAAGTCTAGAACTTATTATTATTAAATTCTTTACATTTATGGTGTTAAACTCTTCGGAGTTTGGAATTTTTAAAGATTTACAAAGGTTTGGCGTATAAAGTTATCTACCGCCTAGTATTCTGGTTCTTAGTTCATTATCAATTTATTTGGTAATTTAAAAGTTTTACCAACTTTCAATTAATAGTTTTTTATTGTATTGCTAATATCTTTGGATTTATGCGCCAGGTTTTCTGTATCTGTATGATTTAAATTACTTAGCTAATTTTGCGTTTTTATTTTTCCTCTTATTCTCTTATATTATTTTATTTATCTTTGTATTTTGGTTATATGTTGTAGGTTCTGTTTGCAGGTTCGAAAAAGGTGTAGCAACTAGTTTGAGTCTAACCCCTTCGTTCTGGGGTTCGAAATTCCACTAATTGGTGTAACTATTTTATTTAATATGTGCATACAGCTTATAACATTTTTTTTTTGGTTTGTTTAAATATTTTTGTTGATTCTTTTACATATTTTATTTTTGCTTTTGTTTTTTATTGCTATTATTTTCTTTTCATAAAATTTTTTAATTTAGTACCGAACTCGCTTTGAAGAGAAAATATAATACTCTCGACAAAATGTAGAAAAAATATCCTTAAAAAAATCCCTTCTTGCTTTCTCGAATTTTTAATAACTTTTTTTAAATATGTTTTTTTTTATAGTTGTTGTTTTGCAACCGAACTTGTTTTAAGTAACACTTTTCTTTAAAAATATTCTATTATATTTCCTCTTTTTTGTATTTTGATTTTTGGTTTTGTCAAAATTTAAATAATTTTATTTTCCAAAAAAAAAAATTACCGCAAAAACTTCTACAGAAAGAATAATTTTCTTAAAAATATTTTATTATATTTATATTTAATTTTTTTTTGGTTTTGTCCAATTTTTAATATTTCTGGTTACAATTAATGAGAAACAAATATCCTCAGTAATTTAAAAAAATATTTTTTTATATATTTAAAAATGTTTGTAATTGGACCTAATTCGTTTCGGAAAGAAAGTACACATGCATATTCATAGCAAAAAAGATAAATTACAAAGATGAACATTTTAAAAAATAGTTTATTTCGACATTATTTTTATTTTTTTTTTGGATATAAAAATTTTATAATTTTTTTGTCAATAATTTTTTAATTTAATTTTTTTATAGAAGTTTTTATAATTTATTTATTATTTATTTATAATATAGTTAGAAAAGTTTACAAAACTAAGATTAACTTGAGGTATATTAGAACACTGGCTGCTAAAGCCTTCGGTTCTGTCTTTTAAATATAAAAAATAACTTAATTAATAAATTAATAGTAGCACTTATATAAGGTGGTATATGTTAATTTCTCTTAGATAAGTTATAATTTTGATTATGTTTTCTTTGGTGGGGTTGGCAAGTGCGTGTGTAGGATTGTTATTTTGGAAAATTTTATGTTTAATATTTACAATTGCAGGGCATGTTGTTAGTATATGATCTAAGTTGATATTGTTGATTGCAATTGGGGCAGGATAGGGTTATATTGGGGTCGAGGTAATGTTAGTGAGTGAATCTAGTGTGTCCTAATCGAAGTCTTGATATTATGGTTTGGTCATACCGATTAATAGTCTCTTGGGTTATAGTTTGCAGATGTTTGGGTATATGGAGTGAGTTTCTGTTTAAGTTTTGGTACCATGTGTTGCAGTTAGTTATATTATTTCGCAGTTTTTCATAGAGTGTAGTTTTCAGAAATTTGTTTATGTCAGTAGGGTTTAAGTTTTGGGTTAAGATCAAAGGTCTGTTGAGGCAGGCTTTGGCCGTTTTGTCGGCTAACTCGTTCCCTATTATATTTGAGTGCCCTGGTACCCATATGATTTTAATTTTAGGAGCAGATTTTATTAGCAGGGATCTTATTGTGTAGGGGTAAATATTATTATTGTTGATGTTGGAAATTGCGTCAATGGCTGATAGCGAATCTGAACATATTATGAAGTTGCCACTTTTATTTTTTATTAAGTTTATTGCTTCAAGTATGGAGTTTTTATAATTTAACCGAGCTCGTGTTGCACAAAATTGACTAAAACTTTTTAAAGAAATATTCTCGTTAAGTTTTTATTTTGCTTTTATTTTTTCAAATTTTTTATTCCGCCTTTACTGTTTACTGCTACTGTTTTTTTCAATTTTGAAATATTTTTTTTAGAATTTATTTTTTTTCATCGAATTTTAATTATTAAACCGCACTTATCTTAGAAAAAGTTGATATGATACCAAAAACTTGTAATAACGAAAATAAATTTTTTAAATAATAAAAATTATTTTATTTTCGCTTTTCTTCTAAAATTTAAACAATTTTTTTCGAAATTTGATTCTTTAGACAATTGTTAAAAAAACCTTTTTTCTACATTTCTTTTGTTTTTAAGTTTAATTTTGATAAATTGCCAATAATTTTTTTTACCAATAATTTTGTTAACTTAATTTTTTTTATATTTTTTGTGACTTAACCAAACTTGTTTTGCGAACAATTAAGTAAAACTTTTTTAAAAAACTCAGAATTAAAATTTTATAATAATTTTTTTTATAAATAATTTAGAAATTTCCGTAGACTTTTTAGTTATTAAAATAAATTTGTTTTCAAATGAAATAATAAATATGATAAGACAACAAATGATAAAATTACAGCAAAATATGCTACCGAATTAAATATAAATTGTTTTATTTTGCTTTTTTTTTTAACAAAACTTTTATTTTTCTATATTTTATTTCAAAGGATTTTTTTTTGTAATTGAAACGAAATTATTCTAAAATTAAAAATTATATAAAATTTGGTTTTCTCTTTTAGTTTTTAGTATGTTTATGTTAGATTTTTTTTTCAAAATTTTTTAATATTTTTAAAAATTAATTTTTTTCCGCTGACATTTTAGTTACTAAACCGAATTTTTTTGTTTTTTAAAATGTTTTTTTTATCTTTTTAATAATTTCTTTAATAAAATTTAAAAATAATTCTTTTTAAAAAGATTTTTTTATCTTTTTTATAATTTCTCAAAAGATAAAAAAAACATTTAAAAAAACAAAAAAATTCAATAAAATTTTAAAATGAGACTTTTTTTTTTTTTTTCTAACAATTTTTTTTTCATAATTTAATCGCAAAGAATTTTTAATAGACAATTTTTAATTTAATAATTTTCACATTCTTTTTGTTTCTTTGGTAATTGCCAAAAAAAATTTGTTTTACAAATAATTTAAAAACAAAGGTTTTATTTTCGCTTTTTTTTCGAAAATTCAAAAAAATTTGTTTAAATTTGTTTAAATCAATCAAATTCGTTTTGAAAATATTTAATTTAATTTAAATATACGAGATAAAAAAGAACATTTTTAAGCTTACAAAAAAATGATGAAATTAAAAAAAAAATTCTTTACTTGCGGGTTTTTTCCCTAACATTGAACAATTTTTTTTTTAAATTTTATCGCATAGAATTTTTAAAAGACAATTTTTAATAAAATATTTTATTTACACTTTCGTTTTGATTTATTGTTTAATTGTGAATAACTTTTTTGTTTTATTTTCGCTCTTTTTTAAATTTTATTTTTCAGAGTTAAATTCTAAAGAAATTTTTGTATTGAAACAAACTCTTCTTGAAAACCATTTTTTTTAAATTTTCTGCTTTTATTGTTTTTTTTTTAATTTAAATGTTTAATTGTTGTTTAAAATTGTTTTTATAAATAGTTACTTTGGAAGAAATTCTTGTTATTGGAAAGAAAGTATTTGCAGTACTTTACTTTTTCTCGACCTTTTGAAAGCCATAACTTCAAAGCTGGAAGAAAAAAAACAGCATAAAAATGTAAACGTATTATTTAAATTAAAATTTAAATTTCTAGCCAAAACAAATTAAATTTTTCGCAACTTTAAATGGTTTTAGTTGAGTTTGTGAACTTTGTCTGAATACAAAAAAAGTTTCAAATATTCTAGTTTGCTTTGAATCTGATTCGAGTAGAGGCAAGTAAGACAAAATGCTGGATTTTTCTGTTGTCCTAATAATGATTTTGATTTAATTAGGTTATATATATATTTATTCGTATAAATCATATTGGGAGCATTGGATGCCAATTAGGTTAGCTATTTAATTAATTAATAATGATTGAAGAAAAGTTCAACCTAAAGGCAACTGCCATTAGGACAAAACTTTATTTATATGTTGTATATAAACCACGATCTTACGACTATTTCGGGGAACCCGGCCCCCTTAAAATACCCATAAATTCACAATCTATCTTTTGTTGTCTTAATTAATTAAATAAAAACAGCAACAAAAAAAAAAAAAAAAATATTTTAAAGCGTGCCGCAAAAAATTACGCAGAGCAGGCATGAAGAAAAAACAAAGTATTGCTGCCACATAGAGATTCCCAGATATCATATAATATATATAGTATATATATACTACATATAGAGACTATAAACTGCATTTGGCAATTTACTAAGCGAATTCACTAAGTAATATAAGCAAAATAAAATGTTGTACTGTACAATTTTGTTGCATAAATCGAAATATTTTGAAAATTTTTAAGACCCTGCTAATTGTTAACATTATAGACATGGTTTGGTTTATTTATTTGTTTACATTTTTTGGGTTTTGTAGCTTTTGGCAATATGTGCCAAATATTAGGAGATAAAAACTTGGCGCCGGCTGCACACATACTTGGCCATATCGACTACTTGGCCATATCGGTTACGCTTATCTAAGCAACTTAATTAAAGACATTTGGCGGCATTCCAGATGCATGTTCTCCGGACCCGCTTCCAAAGAGCCAGCATTAGTCGCAAGCGGGTCAAGGTGGCAGCCACAAGTTGCCTAGTTAACAGATTAGTTGGAGTATGTGCAAAAAATATCTCAAGTTGGCATAAAATCAAAATAATTGGCGCATCTTTTGTCAGCATATTTTTTTGTGTAGGGGGGCTTAATAGATTTTGGGCATCCCCGCGCCGATCTTAACCAGATCCAATGCCGGCGCTGCATGTCATAGCTTATCATTGGTGGTGGAGTGGTGTGCCTAATTTCTCAAGTGGTGGCATTTGTCTGGCTGGGTCTGTTGCGTCAACTTTGCCACTGGTCCGTGGTCCGGCTTTTGTCTCTGCGGTTATTATTGGTTTCAACTGTATCACTGGGGCAGACAGTGGGGGCAGTCAGTGGGGCATGTGTCTAGCCACAAGCATTCATTTTTGATTATTGACGAAAGCCCAACATCAAAGCCAACATCAACATCGGAGATCTTATGCAATTATGGCCATACTTACACAATGGCTGTACCAAGTAGTCCGTCTCATATGGGTCTCATTCGCAAATCAAATGCACATTACAATTTTTTGGGATATTTGGAAATGAGCCGCAAGTAATTCAGTTTAAATTGTATGAATTGCACAAGTTTTTGGTGTCATTAAGTAAAGGTAATATAGAGTATCAATAATTCAACAAAGGAAGTTGCGCTTTAAGGTTTACTATACATACTTTACACTAATATAGGCATAAATGACTCTAGGCCAAATATTAAAACTTAAAAAATCATAAAGAAAAACATAACAAAAAAATTAAAGCTTTGAGGTTAATACAAGATTTAGATGTCTGGGTTTTTGTTGGGTGGTATGCCACAAAAGTCGTTAAGGGTAATAGCTATCAATTGAAGTTACTTTTTATTGAAAATATTTTAGTCATATAACTCTTTATGAAGTTTGTATTAATTACGAAAATAGTTGGGGTTAGGAACTAGCTTCCACTTTCTTTTAGATGTCATATTATAATGATTTTAGGTGTCAAACGTACATTAAAATAAAACTGAAGCCATGTCAAAAAATTTTAAAAGGTCGATACAAATATTTATACAAATGGCTAAATCGTGAAAAATTAACTTTATTTATTAATTTTTGTAAATTAAAAGTTTTTTTTTATTTTATTTGCAATCTGTCATATGAGACAATCAGCAAATTTTATAAGTAAACACAAAAAATGGCAGAATTGATTGTGCTCCAGTGAGTCCAATCAATATATAACAAAACTATTTCCTAGAGGTTATTATACATTGTATACAAATCGATCTGAAAGGTCCAGAATATGAAATCTATTTAGACGTCTAACATCCATACTATTGTCTTGTAGGTTAATAGCCAACGAATTTTCATGGTTTGACAGTCTCTCCAAATATCTTAACGAAGATTTGCTTATTTCATTTTTGACAGACCGAATTTTCATATTTTCATATATAATATATATATACACTTTCTCAAACTTAATATGCCCATTAAGTTTGGTGCAGAGTATTAAAACTTAAATGCAGTCGCGTCCCATTTCCAAGTCGTACTATTTCATAATAATATATATATTTTTTAAATTTTCATTTATATACACTATGTAGTATTTAATTTTTTCTCTTAATTTTCATTTACTTTTTTTTAATATTTTTAATCGAAATAATTTGTTTTTATAATATTTTCGTAATAATATAATATGAAACATACTTAAAAAAAGAAAATATCATATTTGATAAAGGAAAATTTTTATTTTTTAAGAAAATTTTTTTTTAATTAAATGTTTTACATAAAAAAAATAAAGATGTTTTTAAAAAGAGTCTTATTTATTATAAACATTCAACGTGCCACATTTAATTCCAGTGCATTAAATTGTAAAAAGAATTATTTATAAAGTTTTATTTTTTTTGGAAATTTGTTAGTTGTATTTTTCGAAATTTCTGCTTACTTTAATTGATTTTTTTTTTGACAACGCAAACAAGCCACAAACCCCAACAAAATGGTGGACTTCTTTTGTGGCGACCATAATAAACTGGTCAAAGGGAACCCACATAAAGCGTTTGCAGTAAGCGATCCAATATATCAGAGATCGAAGTTGGACCCATTGTCTTACGATTGCATGGACGAGGAAGAGCTGGCCGGTGGCGATGGTGCACGAAAGAAGAAGTGGGGTGGCTCGCATGTATCCATACGTGAAAAATTAAATACGTACATTCCTGCACGTACAGAAGTCTCGGAACATGAAATGCCGCCATCTGCAATGTCAGCTAATCCGACATACGCATGTCCAGCACATGCGGTAAAGCCGGAAGAGCCCCATGTACAGAATCCTACAGTCCGACCTGAAATGGTACCTCAAATACCAAGCATTCCTAAACAGCTTTTTGAGCTTGGCAAAAGGTACATATGGACAGTGTTGGGCGTATGTGTAGTCGCAAATACGGCTTTTCTGATGTACCAGTTGGGCTCCTGTAGTTGCTGCACCACGTGTTATGTGCCCGTGGAAAGTCCACCTCCTCCACGCGCCACCAGTTGAGTAACCAAAACTGTTGCGGCAAATGCTGCGATGGTTTTGGAACCTGCTGTAGGTTAATGGTTATGTAGGACTGTGCGTCGGTGACCTCCCAAACGGAGCACACGATTACCGACATATCGTTGTCTCGTTTGGGAACGCCATTTTTCGTTTTTACTTGCGGGGTTTTTAATTGCTGCACAATGTCCGTAACAATCGTTTCACGTTTTTTTTTTGTTGCGTTTCAAAGCCCCTCAACTTCGTGTTACGTTTATATCGAGACTCCATTCTCCGATTCCATGTGGTACTCTGCTCCTCCACAACATTCAAGATCGAGGGCTGCCTGAGGAACTAATTACTTATGCTGGGCGCTGTTCAACTCTGTTTTCTGCGGAGTTCTCCAAATTGATGTTGACTTACAAGTGTATTTGCGATTTGTTATGGGACTTATCCCGTTTTTCTTCTCTCGTGGCATATATCCCAGTAGTCACATGTTGAGCCAGCGCCTTCTAAGAAGTTGCCTTATTGGCCATTAAGAACCATTCGTTTCTCAATTAGTTCCAGGTACTCACCTGGGAAAGGGGGCTCTAGACGCATTTAATCGACATGCAATATTTCGTAAACAAGCCAACCAATTATACCTTCAAACCGTATTTTAAATTTAGAATTTTAAAATATCCGCGATTTACATTTTGCCTTGCAAAAACTAAAAATAAAAAAACCATTATACAATAAAATTTAGTAAAATTTTTTTAAGAAAATTTCATATTTTCTAAGAAAATGTGTTGCTTAAAAAAGACAATGATAAAACTTAATTTTTAAGAACCTTTTTGACAACTTTAGCAAATGTGTTGCTTCAAAAACTAAAATATATATTTTTAAAAGTCTTGCTGCCAAATTAAATAAAAATGGATGGGGTAAGAAAATGTAAATTTAGTAAAAAAAAATTTTGTTTAAAAAATATATAAAAAATTTTAAAATATACAGAAGAAAATATATTAAGAAAATGTGATAAAGATAAAAATTAAAATAGTGTTGAAAAGTCTTTTAGCCTAACTTTAAAAAAATATGTTGACTTAAAAAATTAAAATATATTTTTTTTAACACTTTTTTTACTAAATATTGAGCAAAAATTTTTAAAGAACAATTTGGCACATCATTTTTAGTGAACAAATATTTTTCATAATAAATTTAATGAAATATGAATATTTTTTTACAACTTTTAAATGACACTTTAATTTCTTTTCTAAATATATAAATTATTGTATGAAATTAATATTATATATTTTATATTAGCTTTAGATGATTGTTTTGTACACAATTTGTAGTAAATAAATATTTTTATTAAAAAATTATTTTAATGTTACATTATTATTATTTTTTTATATATTATTAAATATTTAGCAATAACTTTGTTTTTTGTTAAAATGCAGGACCATCACGGGTGTGCTAACAGGACATTGCCTCTTAGCGAAGCATGCGCATAGGATGGGACTAACGGCAAGCGAATCATGCAGGATCTGCAGGGATCCAGAAGTCCCTGAGACCCTAGCACACGTACTCTGCGACTGCCCAGCCATCTCTAGACATCGTCTGACCACCCTAGGAGAACCAGCGTTTGTCGGTCTAGAAGAGGTGGCCAGGCTACAAGTTGGGCGGATACTTAATTTCTCTAAAAAAGTAAAATTTTTAACTGACCATAAAGTTGCGTTATAACCTCGAATCTGGCACAGCTAAGGACCAAAAAGGTCTATGCTAGGCTGCACTCTGTTGTGGCCGGCCAGCGTAACCTAACCTAACCTTTGTTAAAGAGTGCCGAAGGCCTTTGCAGCCAGTGCATAGTTATTAGTTAAGTTAGTTTTTAAATTTACTTAACATTATTAAATAAATAAATAATATTTAATAATTTTACTTTCTTTTTTTTAATTTCTTATGACTATATCACAATAGAAAATGTAATTAATAAAACCTGAAGTCGGTTTAGAAAGAAAATAAAACCTCACATGTATTCGTAATGCCCAAGAATTAGTGAGTAAAATTTAATTAAATTATTTTAAAAATCAAAAACAAATATATTGCTATTTGACGGTTTTTAAAACAAAAAAAAAAAAACAATAATAATATTATTTAACAATAATATGCTCCGGAAAACGAAAACAAGTAATTTTATTTTGTTTCCTTTTGGCGTTCTTGGAATTCCACATTTCCCGCTGAAGCCATCTTCTTATATTCCCCTCACTCTTTGCTAGCACAGATCTAAACCTTTCGAGGGCAGATATGAAGGCCTTTTATATTCTTATGACAAGGGACATTTTTTATGCATGACATGGAGCATGTAAAAATACGTTTGTTCATTCTATTTTTTTTTTTTTGATTATTTAGGAAAAATATATAAAAATATTTATAAATAACCTAAAACTAGTTTGAGTGAAATCCTGTGGACCTTTCAATGAGTTTCTTATAAAAAAGTTACAATGTTTTAAAACCGCTTATTAATGTATATATAAATTCCAGTAAATATATTTTTTTCTTATATAGAACCCTTTGTTTATAATATGATATAATTTTTTTTATGTTCATCATATACAGTTATGCTGCCAAGTTTAGAGGTGGGGAACTAGTATATACAAACTTTTTAGATAAGAAAAAAAGAATATTTATTAAAGAAAATTTAAAAAAATATTTCAGCATAAAATGCGATCACTTTTTAACCTATTTTGCTATTTATTCAATTCCTCTTGAATGATATATATAAAGACATATGAAGTACACCTAATCCGAATTTGATTTAACGCGATTTTAAAAAATCCTCTATTATTTTTATTAAAAATACCTCCTTAAACTCAAAACATTTTACAGAAAAAACAACTGCTTTAAATATTTGCAAATTTTGAAAACAGCTGATTGCAGACTATTTTATTGGTAGCTGGAATACCATAAATATTTTTTTCTTGAATTATTATTTTTTTAGATTTTAATGTAACAACATTAATTGCGCTGCTAATTATATAAAATCATGTTAAATACCGAAGTCTTTCAATTTCGTTAAATTTAAGATCTAAAATAACAAAAAATTATGTATAAATTTTCCTGGCTTTAATAAACTGTAATTCATATGAATTAGAATTTTTTTTTGTGGTATTAATATTCTTTTCTGGAAACATATCTGTCGCGTAAAGACGGAATTAAATGCAGTCCTTTTTGTTAAAAAATAAAAAGGATAACGAATTTGAAACTTTTTCAAGTTAAAACTGCAAAGGCAACTCTTTCTCTCCTTAGACATAATCTGAATTTTGACCAATATGGATCGCTCCTGAGTGTTTTTCAAGCTTTTAAGAAAATAAATTCCTGGCATAAAATGTAACAGTTCGATACAAAGTATTTATACTAAGTACCTAATTGTGGAAAAGCACATTTATTAATTTTTTTAATATGGAAAACATAATACAAATATAAAAGTTCGATACAAAATATAAAAATAATTTTTTTTTTTAATATTTCCGGAAGTAAAGTTCCTTTAAAAAGGCTGTAACTAAATAAAACAACTATAAAAATAAAATTTTTAGATTTAAATTGTTAGACAAACTGAATTCCGATAAAAATATAATAAATTTTTTACAATATTTTCAAAATATAGATTTTTTGGCATACCTGTGAGTGTTTTGGAACATTATCCTAAATATTGAAAAAGTAAATTTATTATTTTTTTTAATATAATAAATATGTATAAGTTCGATACAACATTAAAAAATATATATATTTATTCTTTTTTTTTCATATTTCCAAAAATAAAGCACATAAATTAAGAAAAATCGAATATGGACGTAAAATATATAGATTAAAAAATTTTACAAATTCAAAAAAAAATATTTTGCTATGGGTCGGTATGTAACAGCAAATGTTAAAAACACAGTAACTACAGAAATCAACTAAAAAAATAAAATATTTTGAATTAAATTGCAACAAAATCTGAATTCCAGTTAAAATATAATAAAAATTTAAAAAATCCAACAAAGTATCACCTTTTTTGGCATAGTGTCTTTGGAAATGTATTCTGAATATTTTACTTTTGATCTATGGATAGATAATTGCAATTAAATTTTTAGTGGCATAACTTACAATTTTCGGAACTATATTTTGATAATATCATTTTTTTCCTCTGCATATACAGCTAATTATATTATTGCCGAAAAATAACCAATCTCTGCTGAAGTACGTGTGGTTTCCCTTTCTTAACATTATTTTTATTTCTGATATGAGCTATTCAGTACCTGGGACCCGCAACTGTTTTAGCTGCATATGCTAAGATTCGGCCATCCTAACTGCAGAAAGGGACCGTTTATGCTCTTCATGTTGATTATATTGGATCGTCATAAAGCTGCATGTGCCGTATTTACGCTTAGAGCTGGTCAGTATCCAACATTTTTTATTAAACTATTCCATAAAAAAAATCCTACCTCGTACCTGGCCATCCATTTAAATACCAAATACTTTGAGGTGCTCTGCAACAAGAACGAATTCTCTCTACACAACAATATTCTGCTCCAGGTGTGGGATATATTATGATCCTTATTAGTAATATTCTTTGCAAAACAAAAATTAAATATTTTTTGTCACAGTGACGTCACATAATGATAGTTGAAAGAGTATGATAGTCTTTCTTGGGTGATGGCCTTTAAATAAAATATTCCAAATGTATAGCAAGAAGGTGTAATAATTATAAGGCAAAGTGTATGCGGTACCCTTGGTAAATTGTAGAACCAATGATTTTTTTGAATTTTTTAATATTTTTTAATGATAAAATTTTTAATTTGGCTGTAGATTTTCTATTCCTTATATTCATTCCTAAGTATTTGGGTATTGCACCTATAAAATATTATTTTCCAATTATTTTAAAAGTCTTAATTTTGCCAATTTGAATTTAAAACTACATACAAATAATTTTGTATGCCCTATTATACAAAGGATACATCAGTGTTTTGGCGGAGAGGCAGTGAACATCGCAAATATTTATAATAAATATTTAAAAAAATTGTAAATAAATTAAAAACATTTTTGTTTACGTATTAACAGCATGAGCTAATTCCCCGTCAAGAAGCTAAAAATCTACTTACAGGGTTCATCTCTTATTATAAAAGTAACATAAGAGAATTTTGTGACGTTAAAGAGACTGTTTTGTAATAATCGCATAACCTGTTGATTAGTATATCGATGGATTAACAAACTGTCATGATATTCATTTTTAAATATTACATATTAATAATATTAATATTTACTTTTATTATTATAGCTAATATAGTCATTTAAATAAAAAAAAAACTTGCTAAAAGTTGCTTTTCGACACGTGCTTGAAAAACTTGTCGAAAACCGAAATAATATTTTACCAAATAAACCAAAACAACTTTAGGGCATTGACGCATTCGGAAAACTTTGAAGAAACTTCTCACATATTATTATATTTTAGTAATTTTAAAACTAAATAAGCCATAGTGACTTGTAAGTCCCTCTATGGCTACAGTTAGACAATGCTAACGATGATACTTGTCAAATAATATCACCTAAATGGGTTCATTAAAACATGCCGTGTTTCCCTTAAGGTTATACGCATGAATTTATAAATTTTTATATATAATATTATGCTAAAACCATATAAGAGCAGAGCGCTTACCTTATAAGTATATAGCCTAGAACTAAAACACGTATGCGTACGATTATTTGGAGCATAAATATTTATAAGCGTGACTCCGGTACCGGTTTCGGCACAAAAATCCAGAAATCTATATAAAAACGTTATATAAATGAATTATTTAACTAAATTTAAGTAAACAACAAAGGGAGCTGTGAAAAGTATACCGGCTGCCTGGCTATAAAAATTTAAATAAACTTGTTGCTGTTATTATAAATAATATTTATAAACAAATGCGATTGTAAAGATATCTGGCTTGGTAACTGGAACAAGCTGGAACAATAAATAAGTCTTAGCTTGAGTTCTATGCAGTTCTGCATGATTCAGTGGAAGATTTGTGACCATATAAGCAAAAGTTCAAGTTTAGATCAGTTTGTGGTTAAGAATACATGAGTCAAATTCGGTTCGTTGGCCAATATGGCCTAAGAGTCAGCATGACTGAAGCTAAGACCAAGGCTAAATCCGTTTGCATTGATTTTTATGTTATAGTTTTATGATGTTAATGAGTCAGCTGTTTAGAAAAAACATACAGTAGTTGTTAAAAAAATATGTAGATACCAAACTGACGTCATTTTTAGAAATACCCGATATCTCTTAACTTTCACTTCGAAATCTTGAAATCAAGATTAATTGCTCATTTATCAATTTGATAAAGTGGATCCTGTTCTAATGGCAACAAACCAAACTGCACAAAAGAATAGATGGTAATTAATAAAGCTTAAACGTTTGAAATATTTAGAAACCCAGGAGCAAGAAGATTTATAAAAATATTATTAATAATAAAAACAGAAAAATAAAAAAATCATACAAGACAAGCTAATTTGTTGTGCAAATATGTGCAAATAAATATTTTAAAACAATATTTATAACTTTATAATAATATCATAAATGTTGTGTGGGTGTCACTCATAAACAAAGCAAAACAAAACAGTCACAAAATACACAAAACTATTAACAAATAAAAACAAAAATATTTAATTGATTTCTGTTTTTGGGTATTACAAATGAAACAAACATTTTAAAATTTAATGGAAAATTTGGCGCCAATAAAATACAATTTACAATTTTTAAATGTATTCAGACCGACAGACAATTTAAAAATTAATTCTTCTTTTTTTAAATATTTTAAATGTTCAAATTAAATTACATACACAGCGTGACATCTTCCATGAGAATAATTTATTTAAACAATATATTAGACAGTAAATAAAATCATTTAATGACTGCTCTAACGAAGCTTGAATACACTTCCTTCTTCTTC
>JBAMAX010002707.1:0-42031 GCA_037043745.1 Chymomyza amoena | reverse complement strand
TCAAATCTGCACCCATTTTCTTCTTCTAGTAATTCTCTGAAATGTCTTCCTTCCTCTTTCTTTTTTTCTCCTTCACAATCACTTCCTCCACTGCTTGAGTATTCAGAATCGGATGCTCTGAATCGCTTAAAATATCCTCTTTTCGATTCGGAACTTCCTCTTCGTTTTCAGATTGTACCGGGGACTCATCGCCCATAAGTACTGGATCCCGAATTGTATTAGTAGAGATAGTAGAGATATCTATTAATGAATAATATGCAAGAATATGCCACGGCCTTAATAGTTATTTAAAAATTATATTATTTAGCAAACAAGCTATTTTTGGCGAATTTTACAATGTTGAGCATTGATTTCATTAAGAAAAAAATGGTTTTCGCGAAAAACCATTTGATTTCGAATATGTTAAAAATAAGTACACCAAGAAGAAATAACTTTAAAAGACGTCCTCTATAAACGTTCCGATTAGTAAATTGGGAATTTTTTTTGAGTTACCTTTAAATGCACACATACGCATACAGTAACTGCAATCCTTCAAGGACCTTGAAACCATTGCTAAAATTGTCCAATAAATATACAAAGCTTATTTACATGCAAATGGTTCCATTCCAGAATTCTTACGCACCTTTGATACTTTAAAGCCACCTGGCGCTTAATTTGGCAAAAACACATTCCTTGATAAACCAATGATACTTGGGATGCAGAGTATCCTTGAATAGTATAAATATAATAAGAATGCCTTGGTCCTTATTTACCTTTACCACTGCTGTCCACTTACAGCCGCCTAGGCTTTAGGTGTAAGGATGCTGGTTCGTTCCTGCAGCTATGTGGGCCGGCCATTATTTTACTGAAGCATACAATTAAATTTGCATTTCTTTCGTTTTTATTTTATTTTTTTAGCTGCACGTTTCCCATTCCCTTTTAACCGGTTATGCTTCACGCTCTCTCTCCCACTCTCTCTCTCTCTCTTAGCAGCTTTGTAACGTTAGCAAACACCTTCGAATGGACACAGAGCATCACCTTTCTGACTTTTAGCTGATTAACATTTTTCTCGCTCTCTGCTCACGCTGCTGCCATGGAAAATGCAATTTTCCTAGCAAAGGAAAAAGCAACAGCAGCAAGTGGCAACATTTATGTAAATTTACACACGTTCATATACAGCTCACAGATACACACATAGATACACACACACACGTATGCGCTCAGTGTATATGTGTTAAAAGCGCAATAAACATTAATTTTGGATTCTTTTCTACTTTTGGTACATTTTTTATACTCTGCACCCAAAGGATGCGAGAATACAGTGAAAATTTCATAAAATTTATAAGGATCAGCAGAACAAAAGAAAATTTGCTAGCCATTTCCATCTGTTATGACTTTCCGTTCGTCTATAAGGGTCGTTAGTTTCTTGAAATCATTATTAGCTGGAAACATAATCTTGACCCAAAAAACTTTTCATATTGCATAGTTAAGGTATCAAGCTTAGCATTTAATAAGGATATTTCGTCTAAGGATAGTAACAAAATAAATTCATTATCTATGGGATTCCAGGCCATAGAGACATCCTTACTATTACCTATTATTTCCTTAAAATTTAGTTTTTTTTTGGGGGGGTTCCAGGTCATATAAAAATACTTGAAAACAAAGTACCATTTTGTCTCCCATATTTTCATTTTCTTCAGCCTAGAAATTATCTCAAAACAGAAATACAGGCATTTTGCCTCACACTCCCGAGACACTCCTAATAGGATCAAAAAAACTTGAGTGTCATTTAATCACTATGAAGATAATAGCATCGATTCAGAAGAATCGCGCTTCGGACTCTTTCTTCCTTCAATACAATTTAAAGCATTAAACAAAAATCTATAAAATAAACATCGTCGAACTAGTAGGTTCCTAAAAAAGTTAGGCGATTTTTTAAGGATATCTGAAAATTCTGAACTTTTGCGGATCTAGGATTTGGTATTGGAGCTTAAGCTCGTAAAAGACTTTCATACCATTATTTTAACTATTATTTTCCATAAGCTGGGTCTTCCTCAATACTCCTGAGACACTCCTAATAGGATCAATATACTTCTGAAGATAATATGAAGATAACAACATCGATTCAGAAGAGTCGCGCTTTGGACTCTTTCTTCCTTCAATACAACTTTAAGCATTAAACAAAAATCTATAAAATAAACATCATCGAACTAGCGGATTCCTAAAATAAGGTTGACGATTTATTGAGGATATCTCAAAATTCAGAACTTCTGCGGTTTTTTTGCCCTTGGGCTCAGGTGCGGATCTGGGACTTGGTCTTGGAGGGGCTCTTTACTTCGAAGAGTTTAAGCTCACAAAAGACTTTCATCACATTTTTTTGGGGTGTCCGAACCCGAAAGCCATCCCCGCGGAACCGCCACTGCTTGGACTCATAAGTAAATATGAGAGCTGGCCTCCAAACCCGAAATCAGAGATTAGTTGACGCTATTTAACTGCTGCGGTTTTTTGGATCTTGGACTCAGGTGTGGATCTAGGATTTGGTCTTGGGGCGTTTCTTCACTTCGGTGATTTTAAGCTCACAAAAGACTTTCATAGCATTTTAAGAACTTATGGGAGGTGTTTGGTCCGAGCCCAAAAACCATTCTCGTGGAGACGCCACTGTTTGGACTCATAAGTAAATATAAGCTGGCCTGAAGATCTAGGGTTTGGTCTTGAAGAGGTTCCTCAATTCGAAGAGTTTAAGCTCGCTAAAGACTTTTATACCTCTTTTCAAACTTTTGGGGGGGTCCGAACCCGAAAACCACTCTGGTGGATCCGCTACTGTTTGGACTCATAAGTAAATATGAGCTAACCTCCAAACACGATACGATATTTTTGTTGTCACTCCTTAATTATAAAAAATAGATAAAATAAACTATCGAGGTGTAGAGTACACCAAAGTCGCCATATTCCGACTCCATCCTGCACACTTCCATGTTTTATTTTTTTTGCGCTTACTTCCTATATTTTCTTTAGCGTTTTTTTTTTCTTGCCGCTTGCTGTGCATATTTTGGCACTTGGTAAAATTATGACCAGAATCTTGTTGTAGCCGGAAACCAAAGGAAAAGCAGGAAAAACTATGAAAAACTTCTGCTGCCCAATGCGTTATGCGGGAGAAGTTGTTTAAATAAAGTGAACCAATGAAAGTTAGTAAAAGAGTGAGATAGATTGAGTAAAAATGGGAGAAAAGCAAAGGAATTAGTCGAGATTTATGAGAGCAATACTTTTCACTGGTAAAGTCAAATTATAATTAGCTTTTGGGCAACGCCCTTTTAATCTGGACTACTCTCCAGGGAGCTAATGTTCCTATGAAAGCTGTAAATTACAAGAGGAAATATGAATTGTTAATAAGTGCAAGTTGGAAGGAGACTAAAATTTAAAAAAACATTATTGAGACGAAATACGAAATATTGGATTTTTCTTAGGGACACCTTGAGGCAGGTCACTTGAGAGTAAAGTTTTCTTGTTATTATTTATTTCAACTTAACAGCTTATTAAAAATGTATTTTTAATTTTTAATAATTTCTGACCAAATCTTTGATGTTTTTGAAAAATATATTTTTCGCTTGAAATTTTGATTTTTTTTTTTTAATTTTTGTATTTTTGTGCATCTGTTCGCTCATAACTACCAAACTGCTTGTCGTATTTTGAAAAATAAGTTATCGTTGGAAGCATCTTGATCGACCGCAGGTTATAGATTATGGGACGCCACTTTTTTTTTTTGCATATGTTGTATTTTAAGGAACACTTCGTAGCAGACTAATTTTACTTGACTATAACGTTATTTAATATTATTTTATTCAAAATGAACGGCTTATTAAAAACTTATCAATATTATTTTTTATTTTTATTAATTTGTGACTTGTAGTCATTGAATTTGCGAAAAATAATTTTTGTTTATTATTTTTTTTAATTTTTATTTTTGTTCGTCTGTTCGCTCCTAACTTTCAAACTACTAGTCATGTTTTGACAATTGAGATATCACACCGCCCCAGGATGGTTGCTCTCTGAAGTTAAGTTAGTTGTTTTTATACCCTGTTACAAAGTTAAGGGGCAGATTATGTTTCGACAAATATGTGTAATTTGGGAAAGGAGATTCTCCAGATTTAGAAGGGGATCCCATTATGATCAGCAGATGAAAATAAACTGATCTCTTAATGTATGTCCATCCGTCCATCTGTCTGAAAAACTATATCTTAGAGACGGTGGCCTTGATCAACCAAAATTTGTATAACATGAAAAAAATAAGAAAAAGATCAAGAATATATTATATAGTTTCTTTAGGTTATCTATTATGCTGACGATATCTGTTTCCTGGCAAGTACCAACAGCGGGATGAACAAGATGTGTCAATCACTGCAAGTGAATGGACAGATGGCTGGTCTTAGGATCAACAGCCCATTATTCTGAGACAGACGCCCATTGAGGAGGTCAAAAAGTTTAACTATCTAGGAAGTTTTGTATCGTCAGACGAAGGAACGGATCTGGATGTTAACAGCAGAATAAGTAAAGCTCGCAGCGCTTTTGGAATGTTGTCTTCAGTATGAAACTCTACTTAAATTTCCCCACGCTCCAAGTTAAGGCTCTTCGAATCCAATGCCAAATCTCTACTGCTATATGCCTGTGAAGCAGGGAAAGTCTTTACCTCCATCACGAGAAGATTACAGGCATTTGTAAACCGCTACCTTTGATACATTCTTAAGATCCGATGGCCGCAAATTATATCGAATCAAGAATTGTGGCGCATAACGAGTCAAAAGCTTTTGAATGTCGAAATTGGACAGCGGAAGTAGCGTTGAGGAGACCAAATGACAGCATCGTGAAGCAGTCCTTCGAATCGAATCCTTAAGGTACACGGTGACTTGGTAGACCAAGAACTACTTGGAAATCAACAGTATTAGCCGAAGCAGCAACACTGCGTAAAACGTGGCCACAGCTGAAGTATCTGGCCGCAGATCGGGAAGAATGGAGGAAGTTTGTCGCCGCCCTATGCCCCACCCGGGGTTGAAGGACTTGAAGAAGAAGAAGAAGAAGAACCGGACTTCAGCCTGCTAAGTGCAAATCTTTTCCCATCTCCCCGTATTACATTTACTTTCTATAACAAAAGTAAGCTATGACTTTTCAACAAAAACTCAGGCAGTAAAGATTTGCCTTCACAATTATTCAAATCAACAAACACAAGCGACCAAATACATAGGAAATTCAGTAAAACAAAAAAATAAAAAATAAAATTTATTTTTAATATAACATGGCTCAACTACCGGATAAAGCTGCCTTTCTGGAAAGCTATCAGAAGAATCATCGCGAGCTCGGCAAGCGTCAGCGGGAGTACAAAAACGCACTGGCTGGCAAAGTAAAGTCGCGCAAAGATACCGTACTCGAAACAAGCCGTCAGAATACCATCAAAAATCTAGAGGATGAAAAGGATGAGCTGCGCGCTCAAATCTGGGTAGCCAGCGGTAAGACTCATGTTAAGCAAAACGAACGTTATTTAAAACGGATCAAATGCTCTGTGGACTGTTACGAGAAACTGGAAGAGGAAATAAAAGCACTCAAGGCTGACATAGTTAATATGGATCGTGAAATAAGTCGTGTGGGCAAGGAGACATATGATTTAAATCGCCGCATTATACCGGATAAACAGCATCAGGCGCATAAGGCAAAGTTGGACAAGAAGCTGATGTTATTGGAAAACGCTTTGGAAGTGAGTGTGCAGCAGGAGTGCACCTTTACAAAGAAAAATGGTGAGCTACGGGAAGGAATCGTACATTTACTCAAAAAACGCAATTACTTCAATGAATCTTTCTTGAAAATGGTGCACAAGCTGACTGATGATAAAAAGTATTTATTCGATACGATAGAGTTCGTCGTAAGTACTTTCGAGGGCTGTATCGAAATATATGAGAAGACCGGCAATATGAAAGAACATGGCGCAAAGGATCTTGAGATGCGCAAGATCGAAATGCAGGGTGCTACTCGTAAAATGGCTTCTGATGCCGATAACAAAGCCTTTCTGGGCTGTAAGATTAAGACGCGCGAATTAGCGGATCTACAACCAAAGGAGTATAAGCGGCGCGAAAAATTACGTCAGCATCTTACCCAGAAGATAGATCTGAACAATGGTGTGCTGCTGAAGATTCTGCACTATACACACTCTGTCAGTGTGGATGAGATGATACATAAGTTTGAGCATCAAGAGAGCCTCTACTTTTCCTTTTTTAATAAAGGAAATGAAATGGGCTACCATATAACACTACTCAACAACTCTGTGGATCGCCTATTCGAGGATATAACTGCGCTTAAGGAAGGAAATGCTAATAAGTATGAGGAGCAACTAAAAACTATAGAAACACTTGAAAAGGAGTTAAGCGAAAGGAAAGAATCTAATGCGTTGTTAAAAAAGGTGCGGGATAAGAATGATCAAAAGCTACAAAATTTGTTTAATGGGGTCGAATCTCTATGCGAGATGGCCACAATAAATACAGAGCCTTTGTCCAAATTGTTGGGCGATAATACTCATGTTAATCTTGTAAATACACGTCGTTTCCTCAAAATGATTGAGCAACGCATGTATGAAACAGTTTCAAGCGTTTACATTACGGAGCGCCGTTCGGACGACCCAACTGAATATATAGTTAGAAAAATCGAGAAGATTTGTGAACCTCTGACCGAAATTAATGATATTGTTTTGACCCAACAGTGTCCGGAGTGTGCCGAGGGTGAAGCCTTAAATACGGATGACCGACGCGATGTTATTGATTTAGACTCAGCTCAGCAGACGAAGAAGAAGCTCTTCAAAAAGATTTTACAGCCGGAAATGCAGTATCGTTTGCATAGTCTTAGTCAGTGCCGTCTACCAAGATCTCGCATGCTTGCGGCCAAACGTCATTTGTAATAAAAATATATTTTTACGAGTTATATTTAAATAAACGTTTAAAAAACATATTAAACATTTAATACATTTTTCAATACGGACGCTACAAAAAAGTACACCGATAGGGACAGCAACCGACGCCATAATTTTTCCCGCTCTCTTGACATTTCTCTTCAGTAAAATTTGCCATTACATTATGGAAAGATATACGATCCAACAACGAGTCGAAATTATTAAAATTTACTTTCGAAGTTGGAAGTCAGTGGCCTCAACTTTAAGAGCGCTCCGTCCAATTTATGGTCGTCCTAATTGTCCTGCCAGATCAACAATTGAGCGTCTAGTGGAAAAATTTGAGTCCACAGACACAGTACAAAATGTTGCCGTGCCAGTGAGACAAAAAAGTGTCCGTAGTGTCGAGAATATTATTTCCATTAGTTTGCTGGTGACATTCGCTAAGGTATTTGAAAATATACTTTTGCAATTTTGCGCAATTCCGGCAATGTCGTCCCAATATTTACAAGAGCAACTCGGTATTATTGAAACATGGCTGAAAAAATGGAGAATTTTAGTAAACACGCAAAAATCAGTCCAAATTACGTTCACACTGAAACGAGGAAAATGCCCTCTTGTGACGTTAAATGGTATGTCCATACCGTATGAAGAATCTGTCAAATACCTTGGAGTGCATTTGGATCGGCGACTCACGTGGAATAAGCATATAAAATCAAAGCATATGCAGCTTAAAATTAAAACCAAAAGAATGTATTGGCTTCTAGGTCCGCGATCGCAGCTTAGTTTGGAGAATAAAATTCGGCTTTACCGTCCAGCCGGTCTGGACGTATGCAATGCAGCTCTGGGGGGCGGAGAGCAATTCAAATATCGAAATCCTGCAAAGATACCAATCTATAACTCTAAGAAACATTGCAGGCGCTCCTTGGTACGTAACCAACAAAGAAATTCACAAAGATTTGAATGTTCCTTTTGTCAAAGATGAAATAAGCAAATCATCGTTAATATATTTGGAGAGACTGTCAAACCATGAAAATTCGTTGGCTATTAACCTACTAGACAATAGTATGGATGTTAGACGTCTTAAAAGATTTCATATTCTGGACGTTCCAGATCGATTTGTATAATAATGTATAATAACCTCTAGGAAATAGTTTTGTTGTATATTGATTGGACTCACTGGAGCACAATCAATCCTGCCATTTTTGTGTTTACTTATAAAATTTGCTGATTGTCTCATTTGACAGATTGCAAATAAAAAAATAAAAAAAAAAAAATATATTATTTTATTCAAAATGAACGGCTTATTAAAAACTTATCATTATTATTTTTTATTTTTATTAATTTGTGACTTGTAGTCATTGAATGTTTGCGAAAAATAATTTTTGTTTATTATTTTTTTTACTTTTTATTTTTGTTCGTCTGTTCGCTCCTAACTTTCAAACTACTAGTCATGTTTTGACAATTGAGATATCGTTGGAAGCGTCTTGATCGGTCGCAGGTTATAGGCTATAAAACAAGACATTTGTTTGTAGTTCAAGAGTACATCGTCATGAAAGCGTACCTAATACTTGGAATAGACATTTCGCATATTTGCTATACAAATTGTAAATATCGGACATAATACTTTGAAAATTATATTTAAAAAAAATTTAAGAAACTTTTTAAATTTTACTCAATTAAGGCGAACCGCTTAGTTTTGATTCATTATATTTTCATCTGTTCTCTCATAACTTCCAAACTACTTGTCATATTTGGACAATTGAGATATCCTTGGATGCATTTTGATCGTTTGCAGGTTATAGGCTATGTTATGTTTTTTCATATGGCGCTCTCATGATATCATTAAGTTCTGAATATGTACCTGAAACTTGATACAGATACTTCGCAAGTTTTCTTAATCATATTTAAAGACAATAAATTTCGGGCATACAGATGCTTTGAAAATTATACCAACAAAAATATAAGAAACTTTTTTTTTACTCAACTAAAGCGAAGCAAATAGCCCTATGTATTTAAACTGTGTGTATTTATGTACATCTGTTCTCTCGTAACTTCCATACCGCTTATTGTAATTTAAGCAATAACATATCGTACGAAGCGGCTTGATCGTCCGCTGGTTATAGGCTATATGTCGCCATATTTTTTTTAATATGGCGCCCACAGGATGGCATTAAAGCTTAAATACATTCTTTTTTTAATGATGCGTTACTGCGAATTATTCTAATAAATTGTCTTTAATTTTTGGATTGGCTGCACATCCTACAAATACCACTTTAAATAAATAGATTGAAATAAATACAAGTCAGTAAAGTAAATTTTCGGTAACCCATTTTTTTCCAAAATATAAGTTTATCTGTATATATATATATATATCGATATCTATCTAAATTCTGAAGTGTCCTTGTTTAGACCATTTAACAAAACTTACCATTTATCTAGGCGGCCTCGATAGCCTAACGACAGTGCACTAGACTATCATCCCAGATGTTGTGATTTCGCATCTCACGTTAAGCATGGTCGTGCGCTCTCCACTTTTCCCTAATTTTTCCTATCTATTGTATATCCTTATCACTTAGCCCCTTTATCAGTATAACAAAGGACCTGTTCCTGGCCTAAGTGATTTGGAACGCTGAGTCCCCAACTGCCGCCTTAACCTACCTACCTACCATTAATCTACTACATTATACACGTTGTCCAACACTAAAACTGAAAAATCGCTCTAAGGCACTTTGTTACTTTACAAACACCCCTCGTCTATTACAGTAGTTGACAAAATTGAATTTGCATTACCGCAAACCAATTAAAGTTCTTGCATTTCAATCAATATTGTAATTATGATTACCTAATTAGCTGCAGCATTTTGCAACACTGTGTCTTTTAATCAAAGCCATCAAAGGTTGCATATTGTATTACGTAACTAACTTATTAGTAATAATAATTGCTTCGTCTTACGGCTGCTCCCAGAAGCTATTTATTTGTACTTGCAGCTTACAGAATTCATCTCAAATACGTAACATGATTTCCAGAGGCTTTACATATGTTTATTTGTTTATATAGTTGTTTCGAGCAGTGTTGTAAGTGTGTGAAATATGTGTTAACCATCAAATCATGTTTGTTGATTACACGCATTTAACGAAATTAACTAACATGCAACTCAACTAACAAAGTGAAATTGAAATGGGAGCTAAAATGCTCGAAAGTGTTGACAAAACTAGCTGCAAAACTTTATATAATTTAGTTGGAATTATACAACACTCACACTGAGAGAGTTACAAACAAACATTCTTATACACAACACACACAAACATACACACATAATTCCAAACATGTCAAAAGTGTTGTGTAATTAGCGCAAAAAGTTGCAGCTGCATTAGCAAATGACATGAAGTTGTGGATATGCTAAGCGAGGGCAGGCTGAGAAGTAGGCGATATAGAATAGGGAATAAAGGGAAACATTTTTAAAAAAATTTATTTTTTTTGTTTCTTAACAAGACCTCAACAAATGTTCTTTTTAATTTTTTAAGCTTTCCAGAGATGTCTTTAAAATAGGATTTCGCTAGGTCAACCATGGTTTTTAATATAAAATTCGTCATTCAAATCCTAGTCTGAGGAGGTCAATTATGTGACAATTATGCTATCCCAAAAAAAATTGTCACATAATTTTTGAGACCATGAAAAAATGTTTTTTAATCAACTTCCTCCATAGCAACAGATAAAAAAACAGGTGTTAAAAGCTTAGTAGTCCGTAGTCCCCAGCTTAAAATAAAGCAGTAAATGCTCATTTTTTATATTACTTACACTAAGGTTAAGCTTCGTCGAATCGACTATGACCAATTGAATATTGCTACTTTAACATATAAAGCTTTCACACCGTCCCAAATTTTTTAAAAACATTTCTAAGCCTTTTGGCTTATTATTATTCCAACCTTTTTTTTCTACTAATTTTTTGCGAGTTTTTATATTAAAATAACTTGAGCTATACAAATATTTTTTAAAGATTATAATCAGAGAAATATTGTGATTTTTTTGTATAATAAGACTTCAAATATTAATATTTATAAACGAAAAAACAAAGTCAGGGCGAGGACTGAAATGGTTTTAAAAAAATTTATGTTTAAGTAAACTTAGAATGAAAAAATTTTTTTTTCATTATTGTAAAAGAACAATTTCATTTTTTGGTATTAAAATACTTCAATTTTAATATATATAAACCAAAAAACCAGCTCCAAGGACTAAATTGAAAATAATTAAAAAAAAAATAACGCTAAAGTAAACTAAATTAAAAAAAAAGATTAAGATTATAATTAAGAAATATTGTGATTTTTTGGTATTAAAATACTTAAATTTTAATATTTATAAACCAAAAAACAACATCAGGGCCATGACAAAAAAGGTTGTTAAAAAATTTATGTTTAAATAAGCTAAGTTTGAAAACAATTTTTTTTATGACTTTAATAAGATAAGAATTGTGTTTTTTTTAAAAAGACTTTTTTTTTTAATTTTTAAACCAAAAAAACAGTTTCAAGGCACAGGGCTGAAAAAAATTCACAAAAATTAGTGTGCTGTCAAGATCTTTAGAATTTTGTTATTTTCAGAATTTAAAAATAATTTTTTACGCATTTTTGCCGTCGTCTCACGTAAAAGTAAACTTACCTTTAAAAAAATTTGTTTATTATAATATAAGAAGAATTGTGATTTTTTAAAAGACTCCCAATTTTTTTTATAATATTTTTAAACCAAAAAACAATTTCCAGGGCTTAAGCAAATTTCCAAAAATTTGTGTGTTGTCAAGATCTTTACAATTTTGTTATTTTCAAAATTTACAAATATTTTTTTACCCATTTTTGCCGTTCTATTAAGTTAAAGTAAACTTGCCCTAAAACAAATCTCTTTTTTGACTATAATATGAGGAAAACTGTGATTTTTTGACTTAAATTTTTATTTTTTTTTAAACCAAAAACTATTTCTAAAGCTTAAAAAAATTTCTAAAAAATTGTGTGCTGTCAAGATCTTCAAAATTATTTTGTTTAAAAAATTTTAAAATATTTCTTTCGCATTTCTGTCTACATTTTAGGTGAAAATAAACTAAGTTTCAACAAATATATTTTTTTGTGACGATAATGAGTAAAAAATTGTGATTTTTTAAAAGATACATTTTTTTTTTAATATTTTTAAACCAAAAAATCTATGCCATCAACATCTTCAAATATTTATTACACATTTTGCCGTCTTATAATAAGAGAAGAATTGCGTTTTTTTTAAAGATTCCAATTTTTTTTAAATATTTGCCGTGCTGTCAAGATCTTAATATTATTTAATTTTAAAAATTCTAAAATATTTGTTACACATTTTTGCGGTCTTTTTAGGTTAAAGTAAACTAAGATTTGAAAAACATATTTTTTGTGACTATAATAAAGGATTAATTTTGATTTTTAAAAAACTATTTTTTTTTATTTATATTTTTGAAAAAAAATTTCTATTCTATCAAGATCTTCAAATATTTTTTACATATTTTGCCGTCTTATTAGGTTAAAGTAACCCAAGTTTTAAAAAAATATTTTGTGAATATAATAATAGAAGAATTGTGGTTTTTAAAATAACACCAATCACAGGGCTGAAAACAATTTTAGAAATTTTAGCGTCTTTTATGAGAAAGTTTGAATAAAATTTTTTTCCCGATTTTAATAATAGAATTAAAATTGTGTTTTTAATTCCAATTAAATTGTCAAATATTATCCAGATATCTAGGAAGTAACTTGCTTACAATACAACTTAAAAGCGAGAAGCTCTGTATACTGATTACTTTTTGAAAATGTTCCTTTCCACAAAAAGCGATATCCGACTAAGCCGATTACTTTATAGCCTGCCCTCGTGTAAAGTTGAAGATATGAAAAGGAGCTCATATAACACTTGGACCATATAGTTGTATCCGAGTTTGTTTGTGTAAGTTCGTTTACATGTAAGTGTGTGTGTGTTTTATTGTGCGTGTATGTGTGTGTGCGTTTTAGTGTGCGTGTATGGGAGCTGGCAATTTACAGTCCTAACAATATTCCAAAGAGCATTAAGCAATGTTTATTATTTCTTGAGCTGCAGCTTAAATCTAGCATGCCCCATGTTGCAAGCGCTTCATTTTTTTTTCACCCCCCAACTATTTTACACAAGATATGCAAAGTGGCTGCACAAACATGCGCGTAATACGTTAATGATGTTGCACACACATACATACCTATATACATACTTGCCACACACAAACACACACACACACAAACACCCACATATATTCAAGATTTGCATTAAGCGCTGCTCGCTCACTTTCTGTCTTGCAAACGCGTATCTGCAAGCAAGTTTAAGTCTATCTGCAACACCGCCCACATTGTTGCAACACGCCCCTCACTTCCCCCCTCCCACCAACCGCTCTGCATAAAATTGTGCGCTCAACTGTATGCTAGAAAGCCAACAAAACAAAAAGCAGCCGCGCATTTCGCGCTTTGCACTTTACTTTGCACTTTTCGCTTTCTTTGCATAAATTTTTGCGATGAGGCACAAACCAAGTTTACTGTGTTGCAAAATGGCATAAAAAAATCAACAACAACAACTGCGAAAGGACACGCAGACCGTTGGCAAAAACAAAAAAAGGGAGATGCCTACATCTGTGGGTGGTGTCCGAAAATGGAATACACTGTAGTCAATTTTTCTTGAAATAACATTTGGAATTTTTAAGTACCTCTTTGTATTATATTTTCTTTTGTTTTAAGCTTTTAAAGACAGTAAAATACAGTAAAATAATAATATAGTTCTCAAAGAACTAGTCAGCCCCAGTTAATTTTTCCAAGACTCGAAAAATTTGTTTACTACTTAATTTTTTCATCTCTGTAGAAACGGATTGTCGTGATAAATCTGTGCCGATGTAATGGGGAACCCAAATAATTTCGTGCAAAATAAAAAAATATATATATATCATATTAAATGAATTAAATAAAAAAATTTTAACAGTTTTCAACCGATATTTTTTTATTATTATTTATTAGTTTCAGTTTTTTACTTTTTATTTATTTATATATAGTTTTTTTTTAGCTTAAAAACTAAAGATAACATTATGTTATTTTTTAATATTTTTACATAAATATATAAAAACGGTAGATAATGTCTCCCAAAAAAAAATGTTCGGTTTTTAAGATCTTTGTTACAGATTTTTTGTGTTCAGAAACGGCTTAATTTTCTATAATTTTTACTATTTTGTTTTTACTTCATAACTCTTGTATTATTTATATGAGAAACTACTGCTGTACAGTTTGGAGTACCCAACTTGTTTCGCACAAATTTTTGAAAAATATCAATAATATCTCCCAAGAAAAATGAGAAATGTTCATCGATTTTATTCCTATTTGAAACTATTCAAGATAATTTTTGAGGCAACACTATTTCTTCTTTAATATTGGCATTAATACTCTTGCAAATTAAAAATATATAGCTTTGATAGGCTAGATACCAAAAAACTGTGAGATTGTAATTTTTTGAAACGACTGATCATGTTGGAATGTGTTTTATATGATCTTGATCAAAAAAGTTCCCGGAATCATCACAGTATGGCGCTCTCAGACACTCAATTTGACTTTTTTTTCTTAAGATGCCTCTTCTGGCATTGAAATTTTATAAAAATTTCAGCTTGATAGCTTGACATTTGTAAAGTTTACAAATGTTTCCTATTCGGTTGACTCAAAAAACAGCTTCTAAAAACCAAAGGTGGCTCTGATAGCCATAACGACACCCGATTATGAAAAATTGTTCGAGGATTGGGTCAACCATTGAAATACTAATATAATATATGTATAAATAAATAAATAATTTCGATGGGAAATTCTTTGAGGGACACAATATCGATGACTAATCTTGTATTTCGGATATTCTGAATAATTTCCGAAAACTTTTTGATCAAGGTTGCATATCGCCCTTTAAGTCAGAAACGTTTCAGTTTTAATTCCAAAAATTCAATTTTCTTGGTTCAATTTTCTTATTAAAGTTTTGAAATATCAAAGTATTGTCATGCAAAAAAAAATTTTGAAAATTCAGAAACAAAAAATTAATTTTTATCAATTTTTCAACCATTTTTATAAAGCTAACTTTTAATTTTTAAGTCTTTATTTAATTTTTAGAATTATTTTATTTAATTTAATTATCTGATCAAGTCTAACGGATGGCGCAGTAGCTAGATATTTAAAAAAAACCAGGCCATCTAAATTGTGAAGATCTTGTTGACCTTAAAAATCAATCCAACAGCCAAAATTTTATTCCAAAATTAAAAAAAACTATTTTTTTTGTATATAATGCTCTTACAATCAATCGTTCAATTAATTCCACGTAAAAATTAGCAAACAAACAAAACTCTTTAAATTCATTAATCCCCGCAATGTTAATGAATACTTTATTGGTATGGCCTTATAAAGCATAACATGAGAAAATTAATTCCAAAGCCTACAGTATAAAATGCTCCACCTTATTTCTGGATGCGAGTAAGTCACAAATTTTTCTTTACTTCGCATTATCAATTGACTAATGAGTATTGTAGAACTCCAAATATCCTTCCTCTCTAATATTAACAACTTCGTAAGGAGCCTTACAAAAAGGTACCCCAATTTTTCCTAACTGTTGGTAATGCTTTGTATCTATAACTCTAGTTGTCTTAAAAATCTTTTTAACAGCTTCGTAGAGAGCCATCAAGAAAGGGTCCCGAACTTTTCCTAACTGTTGGTAAAGCTTCGTATCCTTAACTCTATTCATTCCCAAGATCTTTACTCAAATAGTCCTAGTTCATACGCTACTCGACTTAATTCTCCCTCAAATCCATAATACCCTACACCCCCTCATTTTATAGAGTATTAAAAGCGCGCGAAATGCACGCGGCGGTACACAAGATTTCCGTTGAATTTTAAACTAAACACAAAAGCATAATGGAAAACGCCAACAGTGCGCAATGAAGTATGCTATGCAAAAGGCACTAACGGGGCTAGTTCTATATGCATACATACATACATATATACATAGTAGTAGTGCGTGTGTGTGTATGTGTGTGTGTGTGTGTATGTGCGCGTATTGCAGATAACAGTGGCAACAAAATGGCTGCCATTTGCTGATGTGCAAGTTGCATTCACGCTAAACGTTCTCGATCATAAACATTGACGTTAGCATTAAAAACAAAAGAAACAGAAAAGAAAATGGTTCAAATGCATTGATAAACTAAGGTAGTGGGCCTCATAAGTCTTAAAATGAGATAAAAAAAAGCAAGGTAAGGGTACCGTACCACGTGTTGGCAGCATAAATTGTTAGTTGAATCTTAGTGTTAACTTTAAAAAAAGATACAATGCATATTGCGAGAAAAGAAAGAAAGAACCTTATGGAGTTATAGTTCTGGTCTACTTTAACAGAAAATGGGTAGTAAATGTTTTGTTTTAGTAAAACAACTCATGCCCAAATCATTGATAAAAATCGAATGGCACGAGCCAATCGATATGTCAGCAGCATCTCGACGATTGGCCAATACCATTTTCTTCATCAATTTTTTCGTCTGTTGTTGAAGTGCTCGGGCGTCCGGCACGCTCATCGTCGTTCACATCTTCTCGGCCTTCTGAGAACATTTTGTACCACCGATAAACGTTGCTTCGGTCCAAGGTAGCTTCTCCGTATGCCACAGTCAACATTCGGAATGCATCCGCGCACTAAATTTCGTTTTTCACAAAAAATTTGATACAGGTTCTTTGATCCATATTTTTGAATAGGTAAAAATCGAAGACGAGCCAAAACACGTGCAAGCAAAGCAGCTGTTAATAATTAAGTGAACATTCAAAATGGCCAAGCTTGTCGGCATAAGTGAGGGACATGGGTAGCAACATAACACCATAAAAAAATCGAAATTCGAATATAAGTAACCCGCGAAAATTCAAAATTCGCGATACTTTTTGAACGCACCTCGTATTATGTATACGTAGTTTCACACTTATCGCATAATGTACACTGAGTTTTGGGGACTCCAGTATTTTTGGCAAATAAATATTAGTTCCTCTGTTAAAATTTTGAGAATTTGTATTTGTAGAAAGGTGATTTTAAAAATAACTAAAATAAATTGAAACCACTAAACTGAAAATAATTTATTTTGTAGAGATGTATAATACCGATTCGATATTTTAAATGTCGAATAATTCTGGGTCGATACTAAATATTTATTGCCGATATTTTAGAATTAAATTTGGATTTGTTTTAATACTACTTTAGGGATTGACGTGGAAGTTACAATATAATAAATAAAAGGCTGGCAGAGGTGATTAGATTAGTCGTAATCTCTTAAAGCCTATTATTATATATTTATGTATCCTTATTCATCGATATAGCTCCATTATCGTCTACGTGATATCGATTGAAAGTAACAGTAGGAGAGAGTAAAATTGATAGCATCGATATCGATCGTTTCTCTGTAACAAATAAAATCGGTTACCATTTTTTTTTATATTGCACATACGACAGAATTAAAATAAATGAACATGCTAATAAATTTAAATAAATAAAATTCTGGAGTCAAAATAAATGAATAATTTGTGAACGATTAATAAAAACTATCTTTGAAAATTGTTGTTAAAAAGGTAAACATTGTTCAGATTCTTCCAACCATTTTGTCTTTAATTTTAACCAAAAAATATAAACCGAATTCTCGCTTCAATGCCAATTCCAAGTCACACCCAACAATTTCTATAAGTAGTTTAATTTAAATTAGTTTTCTATTTGTATATTTTAACCTGCCTCTTTGGCTTAAGCTCTTTTGGCCTGGTTGCTGCTTTTACTAATTAAGACCTGAAGTATGGCAGCAACAAAATTTTGCACAAATTGCAGTTAGTCAGAAATCCCCTATTTCGAGTGCTTTGAGTAGTGCTGGAGAATTTCTTTCGAGGCTTTTGCTTGAACTTTAACTTTATGAGCCAAAAAGCTTATAAATGACGCTACACAAATTTTGTAGACTGCATTTCGCAGCTGCCACTAGTAAATATTTTTGTGCTCATATTTTGTTTTTGTTTTCCATGATTATTTGCAGTTCCATAGAAACGCTGCGCGCGGAAACGCCCGAGGAGTTCTATGCGCTAAAACAACAACTTGAAGTGAACGTCGTCAATGTTGATGGCGCTGAAGGGATAGAGGACATTGGGGCAGAGCAGCACGTTGGGATGCAGCAGCAGGAGCAGCAGCAGCAGGACGAGGATGAGGACGACGACAGCCAACTCAATGCAAACGCACAAAGGCAAACAGTGACAACAAAAATGACAACAACAACAGCTAATGACAACTGCGGGGCAGGGAAACAGAAATTGGCAAAACTAAAATTCAAGCGGGAAACGCAAGCATTGGCGCTGGAGGGCGGCGATGTGGCAAGAGGCTACTGTTCCTGTGATGAACAATGGACGACGACCTCATCGTCGCCCACATCGACAACAACATCGGCCACAATGTCGCCAATGCTGCCAAACAGCAGCCAGAATAGACGGCAGTTGCAGATGCAGCAACAACAACAGCAGCAGCACTTGCAACAGTTGCAACAACAACAACAGCGACAACAGAAGCCACCGCGTTCACACTTTGCAAAGACTTTTGACAGCGGAAACGCTACGAACGGAAACGGAACTGTCAGAACGGCGGCATTGAAACAACGCGCAGGCGCAACGCCTTTGACAGCGGCAGCAGCAACAACAGCAACGCTGAGAGGCGGCACGCTGCGACCACGCCTCAAGCAGCAGCATCATGTACGCTTCTCCGATGAGAAGAACTTCTCGGATTAAGCGAGAGATTACCCGAAAGTAAACTACTAGACTGCACCTAAACTCTGTTTTAAGATTTAAGCGACTTTCTTCTAAGCTAAGTACAAGTAGTAGCAAAAATTTAAACTATTTCGAAGAAAAAAAATAGTTTAAAAAAATTAAATCGTAATGCAAAAAAAAAAAAAGATAAAGATGAGTTGTTAATGCCAACATTGAATCATATTATATATAGTAAATAATAAAGTACATAACGCGTCACTTGAATAGTACCATAAAAAAAGAAAGTAGATTAAAACAAAAATATAAAAAATAATGTTTAATTATTTTTTTAATTTTAAACGGGACAGAAAAGAAAATAAAATAATTTTAAAATATTTTGTAGCTCAGTTTGAAATTTTTTAACTAATTTTTAAAGTACCCTTGTACAAATTGTTTTAATTTTTTATCTCTGTAAAAATATAAACTTTAATATTTTTAAAACTTTCAAGAAATATATTTTTTTAATACCAAAATCAAGCTTAGTGTTCCTATAGTACATTGGTTAGGTTTTTTTTAAGATAAGGGAAATAATTTTAGTAAATTTAATTTTTAAAAGACATAAATATATTGTCTTTTTACCAAATCGTTAATTTTTAACTCATCAATTAACTTAAAATGTACATCAACATTTTGAGATTTTAACATTACATTAAAAATATTTGTTTACCTCTGATAATACCAAATATATGATTTAAAAAAACAAATTTACTTTTACAAAAGAAATAATATTAAATTTTCTGATTTTTTTATATATGCAGTCATAAATAAAAATAAGGAAAATAAATAAATTAAGTGCTAAAAAGTTATTTTTTTAAATATTTTTCATGAAATTAATCAAAAACCTATCTTATAAAAAATACTTTATTAAAAAAAAAAAAAACGATGTTTATAAAATATGAATTTAATTATAAAAAAAATTAATATTTTTAAAATAAATTGAATTGTTTTATATCTTTTAACAATGGTTCTAAAAAATTTAAGCTTTTAATAGATTTTTTTATATATTTGATGGTTTTTTTTAAATTGATTGCTAAATCATTGTTTAAATAATGTAATGAATTGTTATAGTTATTTATTTATCTATGAAATATTTAAATTATCTAATTTTTTGCTTAAAAAAGAAAAAAAAAGGATCTTAACTAAAAAAGGTTATTTTGCGTTAATAAATAAAAAAAATTCATGATGTACACACAAAAATAGACTTCACCGCTGCTTTTTCGATATAAATTTTAAAATTTATATTTCAATGTAAACTTTAAAAATTTAATTTTAAAATTTATTGTGTACATATAAAAAAAAGACTACATCGTGGCTTTAATTTTAAAATAAATTTCAAAAATTAAATTTCAATATAAATTTTAAAAATTGAATTTCAGCATAAATTTAAAAAATTGAATTTCAAAATATATTTTAAAAATTAAGTTCCATATAAATTTTAAAAATATTTAATTTGAATATAAATTTAAAAAATTAAATTTCGGTCTAAATTAAAAAATAAAATTTTAAAAATTAAATTTCAATATAAATTTTAAAAATTGAATTTCAGTATAAAGTTTAAATTAAATTAAGTTAAAAATTAAATTTAAATATCAATTTTAATAATTAAATTTCAAAATATATTTTTAAAAATTAAATTTCAATATAAATTGAAAAAATTTAATTTCAGTATAAAGTAAAAAAATTTAATTTCAATATCAATTTTAATAATTAAATTCCAAAATATATTTTAAAAATTAAAATTCAATATAAATTTAAAAAATTCAATTTCAAAATATATTTTGAAAAATTAAATTTCATATAAATTTTAAAAATATTTAATTTCAATATCAATTTGAAAAATTAAATTTCAGTCTAAATTTAAAAAATTAAATTTTAAAAATTAAATTTCGATATAAATTTTAAAAATTAAATTTCAGTATAAAGTTAAAAATTAAATTTCAATATCAATTTTAATAATAAAATTTCAAAATATATTTTAAAAATTAAACTTCAATATAAATTTAAATAATTAAATTTCAATATAAATTTTAAAAGTTGAATTTAAGTCAAAATTTAAAAAATCAAATTTCAATATAAATTTAAAAAATTTAATATCAACATCAATTTTAAAAATTGAATTTCAGTCAAAATTTAAAAAATTTAATTTCAATATAAATTTTAAAAATAAAATTTCCATATAAATTTTGAAATTTCTTAATATAAAAAAAATGTTTAAATTTAATTTTAAAATTATTGTGTATACACAAAAATAGACTACACCGCGGATTTAATTTTAAAAATTAAATTTTAAAATAAATAAAAAAAAAATAAATTTCAAAATAAATTTTAAAAATTAAATTTCAATATCAATTTTAATAATTAAATTTCAAAATATATTTTAAAAATTAAATTTCAATATAAATTTCAAAAATTTAATATTAATATAAATTTTAAAAATTTGATTTCAATATAAATATATAAAATTAAATTTCAAAATATATTTTAAAAATTTAATTTCATTATAAATTTTAATAGAAATTTTAAAAATTTAATTTCAAAATATATTTTAAAAATTAAATTTCAATATAAATTTTAGAAATTATATTTAATATAAATCAAAAAATTAAAAATCCAAATTATTAAAATGTCTTAATTTAAAAAAACAATCGAGTCAGAGATATTTTTAAATCAGATTATGAAAACTTCTTAAAATAATAAGAAAAATACTTTATAATTTTTACTTATTGCGGCTTTAATTTTAAAAAATATATTTCAATATAAATTAAAAAATTAAATTTCAAAATACATTTTAAAAATTAAATTTCAAAGTATATTTAAAAAATTAAATTTCAATATAATTTTTAAAAAATATTGAAATGTCTTAATTTAAAAATACAATCGAGTCAGATATATTTTTTAATCAAATTATGAAATCTTCTTGAAATAATAATTTAATAATTTATAATGTTTACTCATGCAAAACCAACATTTTTTTATCGCCTGCTTTGGCAAATAACTTTTTTGTAATTTATAATTAATTCTATCTAATAATTGCTTAAAAAATTAATTTTTTGTTACACTAAAACTTGTTATTAAAATTTCGGTTCCTAAAACAGAAAAAAAAACCTTAAATATGCTATTCAAGTGACGTAGTTTGTATGCCTAGTTTTAATTAGTCTATAAGTCTTGTAAATAGTTGTGAAAATATTATATAAAAAAATAAAAGTTAGTTGAAAATCGGCATTTAGATTGATCTGTTGTGAACTATATGATATATCTATGTATATGCAAGCTATATAGACACATTTCATATAAATAAATATATAAATAGTAAATTAAGTTTAGCACACAAAAACACAGAAAAAAATACTAGAAATTTTTTCTACAAGTGAAAGACCTTCAAAACATTCAATGGCAAGTAGTTAAAAAATTAAGTAATTAAAAAAAAATTACTTCAAATTGAATGTTGACTTTAAATAGCCTGTTGTAAATAAAAAATAAATAACTTGAATGGTAAACAGTTATTTTAGTTAATTAAAAAAAAAAATCAAACAAAATCATAAAAAATAATAAACAAAATGTGGTATTATTTACTTCAAGTAAAAAAACAAAACGAAAAAAATAACAATTAGAACTCAACAAAAATGGCTCAAACTACATAACTTTAAAAAAAAATAGTTGTAATTAAAAAATTTCAACATAAAATTTTAATTTTTCAGTATAAAGAAAGTTTTATTAAATCAGAAATGGCAAAATTTGTATTATTTTTAGTAAGTGGTTTTCAAATAAAAATTTCATTTTTTTTTTTAACTTTCTAATGTTAATATTAAGTTTTTGAAAGCTTAAAAAATATTGTTTACAATTTTTTTAAATACTTTTAAAGATAAAAGAGATAAGCACTCCTGTAAAAACATTTATGCTGCCAATTTATTAATAATAAATGGTTTTTATTTTTTTAGTTTTGGCTTATTTTTTCAACTATAATTTTTTTATTAATATTTTTTTAGAAAATCTTTTAAGCCTACAACTAAAAATAACTGCCATAAATCAAGCATAAATAAAAACATGAAATGTATTTAAGATAAAAATTTATAATCGTCTAGTTTAATTAAAACATAATAAAAATTAAGTTATAAATATAAAAAAAAATATAAAAACAAAACAAAGAAAACGAAAACATATAAAAATAAACCAAATACAATAAAAAATTAAATTAAATTAAATTATTAAATGAATTTAAAAGTGTTTTATTTATTGTTTGGTAAAAAAGGTTTTTTCATATACGTCTAAGAGCCGGACTTCAGCCTGCTAAGTGCAAATCTTTTCCCATCTCCCCGTATTACATTTACTTTCTATAACAAAAGTAAGCTATGACTTTTCAACAAAAACTCAGGCAGTAAAGATTTGCCTTCACAATTATTCAAATCAACAAACACAAGCGACAAAATACATAGGAAATTTAGTAAAACAAAATAAAAAATAAAATTTATTTTTAATATAACATGGCTCAACTACCGGATAAAGCTGCCTTTCTGGAAAGCTATCAGAAGAATCATCGCGAGCTCGGCAAGCGTCAGCGGGAGTACAAAAACGCACTGGCTGGCAAAGTACAGTCGCGCAAAGATACCGAACTTGAAACAAGCCGTCAGAATACCATCAAAAAGCTAGAGGATGAAAAGGATGAGCTGCGCGCTCAAATCTGGGTAGCCGGCGGTAAGACTCATGTTAAGCAAAACGAACGTCATTTAAAACAGATCAAATGCTCTGTGGACTGTTACGAGAAACTGGAAGAGGAAATAAAAGCACTCAAGGCTGACATAGTTAATATGGATCGTGAAATAAGTCGTGTGGACAAGGAGACATATGATTTAAATCGCCGCATTATACCGGATAAACAGCATCAGGCGCATAAGGCAAAGTTGGACAAGAAGCTGATGTTATTGGAAAACGCTTTGGAAGTGAGTGTGCAGCAGGAGTGCACCTTTACAAAGAAAAATGGTGAGCTACGGGAAGGAATCGTACATTTACTCAAAGAACGCAATTACTTCAACGAATCTTACTTGAAAATGGTGCACAAGCTGACTGATGATAAAAAGTATTTATTCGATACGATAGAGTTCGTCGTAAGTACTTTCGAGGGCTGTATCGAAATATATCAGAAGACCGGCCATATGAAAGAACATGGCGCAAAGGATCTTGAGATGCGCAAGATCGAAATGCAGGGTGCTACTCGTAAAATGGCTTCTGATGCCGATAACAATGCCTTTCTGGGTTGTAAGATTAAGAAGCGCGAATTAGCGGATCTACAACCAAAGGAGTATAAGCGGCGCGAAAAATTACGTCAGCATCTTACCCAGAAGACAGATCTGTACAATGGTGTGCTGCTGAAGATTCTGCACTATACACACTCTGTCAGTGTGGATGAGATGATTGATAAGTTTGAGCATCAAGAGAGCCTCTACTTTTCCTTTTTTAATAAAGGAAATGAAATGGGCTATCAAATAACACTACTCAACAACTCTGTGGATCGCCTATTCGAGGATATAACTGCGCTTAAGGAAGGAAATGCTAATAAGTATGAGCAGCAACTAAAAACTATAGAAACACTTGAAAAGGAGTTAAGCGAAAGGAAAGAATCTAATGCGTTGTTAAAAAAGGTGCGCGATAAGAATGATGAAACGCTACAAAATTTGGTAAATGGTATCCAATCAATATGCGAGATGGCCACAGTAGATACAGAACCTTTGTCCAAATTGTTGGGCGATCATACTCATGTCAATCTTGTAAATACACGTCGTTTCCTCAAAATGATTGAGCAACGCATGTACGAAACAGTTTCAAGCGTTTACATTACGGAGCGCCGTTCGGACGACCCTACTGAATATATAGTTAGAAAAATCGAGAAGATTTGTGAACCGCTGACCGATATTAATGATATTGTTTTGACCCAACAGTGTCCGGAGTGTGCCGAGGGTGAAGCCCTCAATACGGATGACCGAGGCGATGTTATTGATTTAGACTCAGCTCAGCAGATGAAGAAGAAGCTCTTCAAAAAGATTTTACAGCCGGAAATGCAGTATCGTTTGCATAGTCTTAGTCAGTGCCGTCTACCAAGATCTCGCATGCTTGCGGCCAAACGTCATTTGTAATAAAAATATATTTTTATGAGTTATATTTAAATAAACGCTTAATAAACATATTAAATATTTAATACATTTTTCAGTACGGACGCTACAAAAAAAGTACACCGATAGGGACAGGAACCGACGCCATAATTTTTCCCGCTCTCTTGACATTTCTCTTCAGTAAAATTTGCCATTTCATTATGGAAAGATATACGATCCAACAACGAGTCGAAATTATTAAAATTTACTTTCGAAATTCGAAGTCAGTGGCTTCAACTTTAAGAGCGCTCCGTCCAATTTATGGTCGTCCTAATTGCCCTGCCAGATCAACAATTGAGCGTCTAGTGGAAAAATTTGAGTCCACAGACACAGTGAGACAAAAAGTGCCCGTAGTGTCGAGAATATTATTTCCATTAGTTTGCTGGTGACATTCGCTAAGGTATTTGAAAATATACTTTTGAGAAGAATGTCAGTGGTTTTAGAGGACACCAACATCATACCCGAACATCAGTTTAGGTTCAGAAGAGGCCATGGCACAATTGAACAATGCCATCGTATTGTTAAAAAGATAGTAAAGATGCATTTGAAAACAAACAGTACAGCGCTGCGATATTTTTGGATATCCAGCAAGCATTTGACAAAGTCTGGCACGCAGGAGTACTTTATAAAATCAAAAAATGGCTTCCTGCACCGTATTTCTTATTATTTAAGTCGTACCTCAACAGTAGAAAATTTTATGTCCAATATGCTGATGAGCACTCGGAAATGTACTCAATAAACGCTGGAGTTCCTCAAGGTAGTGTACAGTGCTATACACAATTTTTACTGCGGACCTTCCTACAAATGACAATGTTGAAGTTGCAACTTCAATTATTTCAAACAGCGCAATTCCGGCAATGGCGTCCCAAAATTTACAGGAGCAACTCGGTCTTATTGAAACATGGCTGAAAAAATGGAGAATTTTAGTAAACACGCAAAAATCAGTCCAAACTACGTTCACACTGAAACGAGGAAAATGCCCTCTTGTGACGTTAAATGGTATGTCCATACCGGATGAAGAATCTGTCAAATACCTTGGAGTGCATTTGGATTGGCGACTCACGTGGAATAAGCATATAAAATCAAAGCATATGCAGCTTAAAATTAAAACCAAAAGAATGTATTGGCTTCTAGGTCCGCGATCGCAGCTTAGTTTGGAGAATAAAATTCGGCTTTACAAAGTAGTACTCAAGCCGGTCTGGACGTATGCAATGCAGCTCTGGGGGACGGCGAGCAATTCAAATATCAAAATCCTGCAAAGATACCAATCTATAACTCTAAGAAACATTGCAGGCGCTCCTTGGTACGAAACCAACAAAGAAATTCACAAAGATTTGAATGTTCCTTTTGTCAAAGATGAAATAAGCAAATCCTCGTTAAGATATTTGGAGAGACTGTGAAACCATGAAAATTCGTTGGCTATTAACCTTCTAGACAATAGTATGGATGTTAGACGTCTAAATAGATTTCATATTCTGGACCTTCCAGATCGATTTGTATAATAATGTATAATAACCTCTAGGAAATAGTTTTGTTGTATATTGATTGGACTCACTGGAGCACAATCAATCCTGCCATTTTTTTGTGTTTACTTATAAAATTTGCTGATTGTCTAATATGACAGATTGCAAATAAAATATATTTATATTTACGCTCCTTTAACATCCTCATTCCACGTCCTTGAATGCCTGGCAGTCATCCAGAGTTAAGCTGCGGCTCGTAAACTGCATATCTACTGGGTGCCTGGACATAAAGGCATAATGGGGAATGAAATGGTGGATGCAATTGCTAAAAGCGGTGTTGAGCTTCCGGAGGGACAAATACACGACGTACGCCGACCGATCAAACATCTCTACGTTATGCTGGAGTGCAACATGAAGCACAGAGCTGCAGCTAGATGGAAAAATCTAGACAGCTGTCACACAGCGAAAATCATGCTGGCTCATTACGGCAGGAAACAAAGTAACTTTATAATGAAACTCTCACGCACTGAATGCAGGACCATCACGGGTGTGCTAACGGGACACTGCCTCTTAGCGAAGCATGCGCATAGGATGGGACTAACGGCAAGCGAATCATGCAGGATCTGCAGGGATCCGGAAGTCCCTGAGACCCTAGCACACGTACTCTGCGACTGCCCAGCCATCTCTAGACATCGTCTGACCACCCTAGGAGAACCAGCGTTTTTCGGTCTAGAAGAGGTGGCCAGGCTACAAGTTGGGCGGCTACTTAATTTCGCTAAAAAAGTAAAATTTTTAACCGACCATCACTTTGCGTAATAACCTCAAATCTGGCACAGCTAAGGACCAAAAGGTCTATGCTAGGCTGCACTCTGTTGTGGCCGGCCAGTGTAACCTAACCTAACCTAACCTCCTGGTTCTTTTAAAATTGTTTCAAACGTTCAAAATCTAATAAACAAGCTAAAATTGTATATTACAATATTTTATTATAAATTGTATTATTATTATTGTTGAAATAAAATCAATTACAATGAAAGTAAGGCTTTTCTTGTTGAAGACCAAATAACAGCCTAAAATCCTTACTCAAAATAAAAATTTAGTCTTCTGAGCATTTGGAAAAAAAAAATTTCAATAGAATTTCATAAAGTTTCATAAAGGCGAACAGAAATGTCAAGCAAGACGCTGCAAAAAAAGTCCGCTTAAAATTGTCACTAAAAGTATGCAACACTTTTTAAAATATTTTTTAACATTTTTTAATTTTTATAATTGTTATTATTGTTGAATATTATAAAAATAAAGCAAATTGTCAAACTATAAAAATAATCAACCTAAAATTATAGGTTACTATATTTTATTATAATTTTTATAATTATTATTATTATTGTTAAAATATTATAAAAATAAATCAAATTGTTAAACTAACTAAATTTATCAAATAATAAAAATAAACAAGCTAAAATTAACATATAAGTTACTATATTTTATTATAATTTTTATAATTGTTTTTATTGTTAAAATATTATAAAAATAAAATAAATTGTTAAACTAACTAAATTTATCAAATAATAAAAATAAACAAGCTAAAATTTTAAACAATATTTTATTATAATTTTTATAAATATTTTAATTATTTTTGAAATAAAAATAAATTGAATTAACTTAAAAAGCGTGTGTTTTGTTTTTAAAAAAGAAATTTTGTTTCAGTTGCAGGTTGAAGAAATCTATGGAAAGAAACATTTTCTTGTTCCAAACCTATTGAACAGTTTAAAACCGTTACTGAAATTCAAATATTTGGATTTACTGCGGAGGATTTGGCAAAAAAAAATACAAAATTTGAATTGATTTTCGCTAATTTTTGATTCAGAACAGATTTCAGCTACCAGGCGAGCAGAAATCATAAGCAAGCGGCTGCAGAATACAATTTTTTCTAAAAGTGTCACTGAAAGTATGCCACACTTTTTATTCAAACACAAATTTTTGTCAAAATTTTGTAGCATACTTTAAGTTGCTAATCTAAAGCTGCCTACTGAATTTTCTGCATTTCTGTTCGCCTGGTAGTTCAGCTGCTTTAAAGACCATGAACATTCTGGGACGCTGTAACAATTTTGTTTTTAACCTTTTACTTTGGTGGGTTGCAAATTTTTTTTTAAATTTTTCGTACTGCTGTTTCTGAGCCGCCCAATCTCAAGGTCATTCGATTTAGCAATCTTTTTGAGCCTCTGAACTTCCAAATTTAAAAAAAAAATATGTTTTTTCGTTTAAATTATTTATTTATTCAAATAAAATTAAATAGTTATTACAACCCTTTTAATTTTGCTTCTTAGTTTATAACTATTTTTTTTACATATTTAAACATTTTTTTTGTTTTATTTAAATATATACAAATTATTAACTAACTAAATTTATCAAATAATAAAAATAAAACAAGCTACAATTTAAAAAATATTTTATTATAATTTTTATAAATATTTGGATTTACTGCGGAGAGTTTGGCAACAAACAAAAAAATGTAAGCCTATTTTCACCAAATTTTGACTCTGAACGGATTTCAGCTACCAGGCGAATAGAAATCATAAGCAAGCTCCTGCAGAATAATTTTTTTTTCTAAAAGTGTCACTAAAACTATGCCGCACTTTTTTTTCAAAAATAATTTTTTTCGTCACAATTTTGTAGCATACTTTTAGTTGCAAATTTAAAGCTGCTCTCTGGATTTTAGGCATTTCTGTTCGCGTGGTAGAATCAGTTGCTTGAAGACCAATTTTGATAGAAAAATTTAAAGAAAAATATTTTTTATTTTTGTAAGTTGTTTTAAGATTTTTTTTTTTTTTTTTATTTATTTTATTTGCAATCTGTCATATTAGACAATCAGCAAATTTTATAAGTAAACACAACAAAATGGCAGGATTGATTGTGCTCCAGTGAGTCCAATCAATATACAACAAAACTATTTCCTAGAGGGTGTTATACATTATTATACAAATCGATCTGGAAGGTCCAGAATATGAAATCTATTTAGACGTCTAACATCCATACTATTGTCTAGTAGGTTAATAGCCAACGAATTTTCATGGTTTGACAGTCTCTCCAAATATCTTAACGAAGATTTGCTTATTTCATCGTTGACAAAAGGAACATTCAAATCTTTGTGAATTTCTTTGTTGGTTACGTACCAAGGAGCGCCTGCAATGTTTCTTAGAGTTATAGATTGATATCTTTGCAGTATTTCGATATTTGAATTGCTCGCCGTCCCCCAGAGCTGCATTGTAAAGCCGAATTTTATTCTCCAAACTAAGCTGCGATCGCGGACCTAGAAGCCAATACATTCTTTGAGTTTTAATTTTAAGCTGCATATGCTTTGATTTTGAATGCTTATTCCACGTGAGTCGCCGATCCAAATGCACTCCAAGAGTATTCTTCATCCGGTATGGACATACCATTTAACGTCACAAGAGGGCATTTTCTTCGTTTCAATGTGAACGTAGTGTGGACTGATTTTTGCGTGTTTACTAAAATTCTCCATTTCTTCAGCCATGTTTCAATAAGACCGAGTTGCTCTTGTAAATTTTGGGACGCCATTGCCGGAATTGCGCTGTTTCAAATAATTGCTGTATCATCCGCATAGGTTATAGCACTGTACACTACCTTGAGAAATTCCAGCGTTGCTCATCAGCATATTGGACATAAAATTTTCTACTCTTGAGGTACGACTTAAAGAATAAGAAATACGGTGCAGGAAGGCATTTTTTGATTTTATAAAGTACTCCTGCGTGCCAGACTTTGTCAAATGCTTGCTGGATATCCAAAAATATCGCAGCGCTGTACTGTTTGTTTTCAAATGCATCTTTACTATCTTTTTAACAATACGATGGCATTGTTCAATTGTGCCATGGCCTCTTCTGAACCCAAACTGATATTCGGCTATGATGTTGGTGTCCTCTAAAACCACTGACATTTTTCTCAAAAGTATATTTTCAAATACCTTAGCAATGTCACCAGCAAACTAATGGAAATAATATTCTCGACACTACGGGCACTTTTTTGTCTCACTGGCACGGCAACATTTTGTACTGTGTCTGTGACTGCATATTTTTCCACTAGACGCTCAATTGTTGATCTGGCAGGACAATTAGGACGACCATAAATTGGACGTAGCGCTCTTAAAGTTGAAGCCACTGACTTCGAATTTCGGTAGTAAGTTTTAATAATTTCGATCCGTTGTTGATCGTATATCTTTCCATAATGAAATGGCAAGTTTGACTGAAGAGAAATGTCGAGAGCGGGAAAAATTATGGCGTCGGTCTGTCCCTATCGGTGTACTTTTTTTAGCATCCGTACTGAAAACTGTATTAAATGTTTAATATATGTTTATTAAACGTTTATTTTAATATAACTCATAAAAATATATTTTTATTACAAATGACGTTTGGCCGCAAGCATGCGAGATCTTGGTAGACGGCACGACTAAGACTATGCAAACGATACTGCATTTCCGGCTGTAAAATCTTTTTGAAGAGCTTCTTCTTCGTCTGCTGAGCTGAGTCTAAATCAATAACATCGCCTCGGTCATCCGTATTGAAGGCTTCACCCTCGGCACACTCCGGACACTGTTGGGTCAAAACAATATCATTTAAATCGGTCAGCGGTTCACAAATCTTCTCGATTTTTCTAACTATATATTCAGTAGGGTCGTCCGAACGGCGCTCCGTAATGTAAACGCTTGAAACTGTTTCATACATGCGTTGCTCAATCATTTTGAGGAAACGACGTGTATTTACAAGATTAACATGAGTATTATCGCCCAACAATTTGGACAAAGGCTCTGTATTTATTGTGGCCATCTCGCATAGAGATTCGATGCCATTTAACAAATTTTGTAGCTTTTGATCATTCCTATCGCGCACCTTTTTTAACAACGCATTAGATTCTTTCCTTTCGCTTAACTCCTTTTCAAGTGTTTCTATAGTTTTTAGTTGCTCCTCATACTTATTAGCATTTCCTTCCTTAAGCGCAGTTATATCCTCGAATAGGCGATCCACAGAATTGTTGAGTAGTGTTATGTGGTAGCCCATTTCATTTCCTTTATTAAAAAAGGAAAAGTATAGGCTCTCTTGATGCTCAAACTTATGAATCATCTCATCCACACTGACAGAGTGTGTATAGTTCAGAATCTTCAGCAGCACACCATTGTACAAATCTATCTTCTGGGTAAGATGCTGACGTAATTTTTCGCGCCTCTTATACTCCTTTGGTTGTAGATCCGCTAATTCGCGCGTCTTAATCTTACAGCCCAGAAAGGCTTTGTTATCGGCATCAGAAGCCATTTTACGAGTAGCACCCTGCATTTCGATCTTGCGCATCTCAAGATCCTTTGCGCCATGTTCTTTCATATTGCCGGTCTTCTCATATATTTCGATACAGCCCTCGAAATTACTTACGACGAACTCTATCGTATCGATTAAATACTTTTTATCATCAGTCAGCTTGTGCACCATTTTCAAGTAAGATTCGTTGAAGTAATTGCGTTCTTTGAGTAAATGTACGATTCCTTCCCGTAGCTCACCATTTGTCTTTGTAATGGTGCACTCCTGCTGCACACTAACTTCCAAAGCGTTTTCCAATGACATCAGCTTCTTGTCCAACTTTGCCTTATGCGCCTGATGCTGTTTATCCGGTATAATGCGGCGATTTAAATCATATGTCTCCTTGCCCACACGACTTATTTCACGATCCATATTAACTATGTCAGCCTTGAGTGCTTTAATTTCCTCTTCCAGTTTCTCGTAACAGTCCACAGAGCATTTGATCTGTTTTAAATGACGTTCGTTTTGCTTAACATGAGTCTTACCGCTGGCTACCCAGATTTGAGCGCGCAGCTCATCCTTTTCAACCTCTAGCTTTTTGATGGTATTCTGACGGCTTGTTTCAAGTACGGTATCTTTGCGCGACTGTACTTTGCCAGCCAGTGCGTTTTTGTACTCCCGCTGCCTCTTGCCGAGCTCGCGATGATTCTTCTGATAGCTTTCCAGAAAGGCAGCTTTGTCCGGTAGTTGAGCCATGTTATATTAAAAATAAATTTTATTTTTTATTTGTTTTTACTGAATTTCCTATTGTATTCGGTCGCTTGTGTTTGTTGATTTAAATAATTGTGAAGGCAAATCTTTACTGCCTGAGTTTTAGTTGAAAAGTCATAGCTTACTTTTGTTATAGAAAGTAAATGTAATACGGGGAGATGGGAAAAGATTTGCAATTATATATTTTTTTGTTTAGTCAAAAGTTCTTCTCGGCTATTAATTTTTAAAGCAAAAAAGTGAATAATGCAAGTTTTATTTATTATTCAAGTATAAAAGTTAATTTATTTTTGAAAAATTAGATACAAAATACATATTAATACAAAATTTTAAATTAATACGCTGAAATAGCATTCGTTTTAGCGATGGATTGCTTCAGCATTTGCTTCCGAATTTTGAGTCGATCTCTTTTATAACGGCAAAATGCAATTGTCTCTATAAAGTTCTCGAGGAATATTCATCACTGATCCAAAGAAATGCCGAGATATTTTGCTAACGTAATCTGCGGTATAAAAGTCATTAAGCGAAGCGAAGATCACATCAAGGCTGGTCAAAGAAGTGAGAACATCACTGGATAAATTAGGATCCAGGAATAAGCTCACGATAAGATGGGTTCCAGGATAAACAACATTTCTGGTAATGAGCTGGCAAGGACCGGTGCTGCAACTCCGCTAATCGATCCTGGACCACACTGTGGGATTGGTAACCACGTGATACGGGACCTACTGAGCATAGAGAAAAATACTTAACTTCACTGGGCAAAGATACCAGGGCTTAAACAGTCAAAGGCCTTCATCTCCAACTTCAACCGTAAGGGGTTCAAAGTCATGGTGATTCACGGGAAGAAAACCGTGAGAATCCTGACGTGCCATGGTAGAGGCCCCGCAGTCACTTGAACAAAATTAGCATTGTGGATAGTGGACAATGTCGGTTCTGTAGCATGGAGGAAGAAACTTCTTCGCATGTATTATATGAATGTATGACATTCAACAACAAACAAGCTCCTGGGCATATACGTTCTCCCACCGGAGATCGTTGTTACCATAAGTCCAAACAAAACACTGCAATACATGCAGGCCATAGGACTTCTAGGAGAGCTCTGAGCCATGAAGGGGGCACAATAGATCCATTTGGGTCGCAGTACATTTCTACACCCAAAAATAAAATCTGTGGTATCGTTAAATAAAATTGCGTGTGGCATTCTGATGAAGCATACGTTGCCGGATTTCCATTTACTATTGTGCCGTTCTAATAACAGGACCCTTTCTCAAATTCGTACAGATGCTCCGGAACTCCTTCCGATGCTTCTTTGTGCTCACAAGAATCTAAGTGGTGAAGGTACACATCATCAACGTAGCCTAGACATAAAATGACAGTCGCAAATGTACTATACAGAAGAAATGCTAGAAAACTTTCTTAGGGAACTCCAGGTGAGGCGCTTCTCTCTCGCGATTTATCGTACCTAGGGTTCTCTTGTCCTCCAGGTAAAAGCTCAAAAAACTGTAAATTCGGGCGTTTAGCCTAGATGCGATATTTCCGTGACACCCAACTTTGTCATATGCCTACTGAAGAGAACAACTTAATAGTAGTATTATCCTCCTTCGAATATATCGGGTTTTTTAATAGGGACGCTACAAAAGTAGACCTATATGGACAGCAAACGACGCCATATTTTTTCCCGCTCTCTTGACATTTCTCTTCAGTAAGGAAAGCTGGTTAAGGGTAATGTGATCACTGCGGAAGCCGAATTGGTGCTCGGGGATCGAATTTTAATCTATAAAAAACCCATTTAAGATGACATAAATCAAGCCATTTTTGAATGAGGGGAGCTCTTATCCTTACTAGGCAAAAATAATAAGTGGTATGTGAGGAATATGGCGGTTGGAATGGGACTTCCATCTCCAGGTGGGATTTACTGGCTTTAGCGACATGAGGCCAAGCATTTTCATATTGTAGAATCACTTTTTTGTGCTTCTGCTCTATTCAATTGCATCAATTATAGGCATTACCTTTCCCCAGTAATGGTTTCGTTCCGTTTCAATGAATAACTAACTTAACTTTCATAATACCGAACTCCGAGCTGCTCCCATTAAGTACACAGCATTACCTTCGCGGCGAAAATATTCGACCAAGCTGATAACGTAGAAGAATGATCCGTGAAGTGCCCATGACTTTCTTTTCTTTGAGTTCCTGAAGTAAATACATGTTCATTCCTAGTCACAAATACGATGAAGAAAACACTTTCTTTTTTTGCAGCTGGAACAGTCGTTTCAAGGCGAACAAACTATCCTCAACGTCCATTGGCTTCAAATCATAAAGAACTCATGTTTCAACGGTAACATTCTATCGATGAAGAACCTCTTCTTGTGTTTGAATTGGATCTTCATCGAGCAATGGTTCCCATTCAGTGTCTGCAGCATTTTGGGTCTTCCTTCTCGAGGATGGCTGTCAATGTCGAAATCACGATCTTCGAAGCAACGGAACCAATAACCAACAGCATCATCTTCTTAAACTTATTTGAGCTCGAAGCTATTTCAACCAAGGAAGAAAGTCACGACTTCCCGGCTAACAAATTTTTAGCTCCTATTCGTTAGTAAACAGTAAAAAAACAATCATATAAGTTTAACTCTCATCAACCTTATCCCAATCCTGGCGATCCTGGCTTTAAATAAGCTCATGACTCACATTTTATGCCATATCCAGCCCAAGTAAGCCATTTCTATCTGCTGAAAAACACGCAATTCCACATGATTATGTCATTATGTATTTGCTCTTATCCTTATTGCATGCTGCCACATCCTCAGACTCCAAAACAGTCCCACGTCCAATGCATAGACAAAGCTATTACAGGCTACTAACAGCTAATAAACACCAAAGTCATAAGTCTCGGCTTTATTCAATTTTTTAATGCTTTTGTTTCATTTTGCTTTATTTTTGCTTCCTGTTTTTTTTTTGTTGTGCAATTTTAATGGCCATAAAAGCCAACTGGTCCGTTTCAAAGTCAAAATGGTCTTTACAAGGAATGGTTATTAAATAAAATTTTATGTGTACAATAAAATACTTTTTGGCAGGCATGGCCCGAGATAAGGACTAAGGACGTAGCAAGCGGGGATTTTAAGTGAAGCTTTCAAGTCAAGGTTGACAGCGGTCATGGGGTTCATGGCATTAATTTTATTTCTCACATGAAAAAACATTTTATATCTCCCCGGATGCATTTGCATATATTAAAGCTTACACTGTGAGCAACAGCTGCCAACTGCCAGCTCACACCCCCCTCCCCGAGCTCAAGTACTTCCTGTTAAGCCAGCCCATCCCACTTCCACACTGACCCCTCTTAGAGCGCATTTTGGTGGGTTTGTATGTTTTTGCGAAAACTATTCCAATTAACTTGCTTAAAAAATAAAGCTTAAAAAAAAAATCCAAAATGTGTAACAAAAAATGCCCGTTGGCCATTTTGTTGCTGTTTACTGTTTATTGACGTCTTTGGCCCCAACTTCCGCGTCCCTCCACAAGCACACCCGCACACATACTAACTGGATGCTGCCATTTTGTTTGTTTTAATGTTGCATGCAACGCGGCGTTGTCGCTGCCGCTGACGCTGTTGGTGTGAACGAGATGGCCATAGTGGTTTTTTTTTTGTTGTAACTTGTTTGTAATTTTTCGTTGGCTTCTTTTATCATACACTTTAAATGGGAAGAGTAACTTGGCTAAGGGAACGTGTTTGGAATAGCTTAGGATGATGATAATATAACTTATTGGTGGTTTAAAGGCAGAGATAGAATGTGATTTGAAGCAAAGAATCTAAGAGATAGGAAGGGAGGAATCGTAGGGCTAACATTTTTTCTATAGAATAATTTCACACTAATTGTAAAAAAATATGTGTATTAAGCAGGGACCGTAATTCTTATAAAATTTAAAATAAAGATTATGAAATAATTATTATTTTTTTGATTTTTTCATTCAAATCATATTTTAACTCTTATTTTTAACATAAAAATCAAAAATAAAAATTACTGGGCAATTTTTATTTAAAAATTTTAAATAAGAGTTACACGGCAATTTTTATAATAAAAATCAAAATTATTGAACAATTTTTCTTTAAAAATTGAAAATAAGAATTCCTCTGGAATTTTTATAATATAAATCAAAAATAAAAATTATTGAACAAATATAAAAAATATAAACGCTCACAGCGATTTCGATTCTTTGGGTCATTCTAAGCAACTTTGCCCAAGAAACTATGGGTCTAAAATTAATTTCGAGTCTGCCACTTTTCCAAAATAGGTGTTTTTCAAATTATTCCAAAATCGACTTAGACATTGCATTGAAATGGACAAAAAACACTATTTGTTCTTTAGCCAAATGTGTATTTAGGAGTTTTTGTGGTCGTGCAATCCATTTTTTACATCTGTTTTTAATTTTAAGCACCGCCAGAGCGCGCTCTTATTTCCTTTTTTTTTAATTTACAAAATATTGCGAAAATTTACAATTATTTCACTTTTTCATAATACTCAAGCACTGCAAATAATTTTATGAAGAATAATATACTTAATTATATATAATTTTACTATATTATATATCTCCCATAGGATGAATCGTTAAAAAAATCGTTTTCGGAACTAAATTCTATCTGTTTCGTTTGTTTGTAAAGATATTAAGACTTGATTTGGCATTCAGAAGTTTTTTAGAGTCCCCAAACACTGCACCAAAATTAATCAAAATCGGTTGACTACATTGATCATATGGCTTTTTGAAAAAGTGGCAGACTCGAAATTCATTTTAGACCCAAAGTTTCTTGGACAAAAGTTTTTTTGGCTCCATACAAATTAACCCGTCTTAATGTACATACACTCATGGACAAAATAATAGGTGTGAATTTTTTTTTGTGTTCAATAGCTTATTTTGCATATATTTTTCCATTAATACAAAAAAACGTTATGAGAATTTCATAACTTATACTAGTCATAATAAAATAAAAAAACTTTGGCCTTAAAAGCTTTAAAAAAAAATATATTAAATAATTTCATAATAAACTCCAATTTCAGCTGGCCACAATAATAGGTGTAATCATTTGATTTTATTAATTACATCGAAATTTTGCCAGTTTTGGTCCCGTTTGGTATAATGCTCTTATATCCCAGTTAATACCCTGTGTATCCGCCATTATTTTGCAACACTTTTGCCATTCTTGTAGGCATAGATGAAATTAGCTTCCTACATGTTCCGAGTGGAATACTGTACCAAGCTCTTTGGATATTTTCCCATAGTTGGGTTTTATTTTTTAAAAGTTTTTCCGACTTCTGTTTTAAGCTCTCCCCAGAGGCTCTCAATGGGATTGACTTGGCCACTCGAGAACGTCCACCTTATGCTCTTGGAACCAATCCTTTACGAATCGAGATGAGTGTCTCGGATCGTTATCCTGCTGGAACTTCCATAAAAATGGAATATTATCCTCGGAATATGGTAGCATTACCGTCTCCGATATATCTTTATAAACAAATCTGTCCATAGTACCATCAATCAGATGAATCGGACCAACACCTTCCCATGAAAAACAGCCCCATACCATGAAGCTGCCACCTCCGTGCTTTACGGTTTTTTGGGTGAACCTAATATGGAATTCTTTTCCCTTACGCCGACGAACATTCCTTTTGGCATCATTTCCAAACAAATTTATCTTCGTTTCATCGCTCCAGAGTATATTTCGACATTTTTTCTAACCCACCGGTCCGCACCAGGATTTGCGATCCAATGCAAATTTTTTCCTCATCTTTAAATTTGCAGATCGAAGCAATGGTACTTTACGGGCAATCCTACCTGGTAGATTTGCCTTTTATAAACGTCGCCTGACGGTTCGTGACGATATAACGTTACCAATTTCACTGCGTTTAACCAATGTGAAGATGTAATTGTCGGTCACTGATGAGGTTTTTCGGGGGGCACCTCGAGTTTCTACCTTTGGTTTAGGTTTTAATGCATTTGTGACAAAGTTTTCTGAATGTTTCATGATCGTGGCAATATATTTGTACGATTTTCCTTCATTTCTTAGTCTTGGAACAAGTCTTCTCTCCTCCGCACTGCAGTGACGACCACGACCCATCTAGTATAATTTTATTTATAATTAAACTCATATTTAGTTGCATTTTCTTGATAACTTACTTTCTGCAACTAAAAAGTTCTACTAACTTATTGAAACTTAAAGTTTTTCTACACACACCTATTTTATTGACCAGCTATATTTAGTGTCAGCAAATACCCACTTGGTAAATTTTATTGGCCACAAAATTAATTAAAGTTTTAAATTAATTAAGTTTTTTTTTTATAGAATAATAAATATTAGATGTTTCAATCTAATTTAAAAAAAATATGAATAATATATGTATATAATAATAATTATAATAATAAATAGAATAATTTTTATTCCCCTTCTTAAATTATAAAAAACTTCCGAAAATCATAAAATTTGTTTTCATATAAAATATTTTGTAATAATTTTAATATTTATGTGCCGAAGACCTTTTGCCGCCAGTGCCAAGAATTTAGTTGTTAGTTTTTTAAATTTACTTAACTGTCTTAATATGTATCAATAATTTTAATATTTTCAGACCACTGTGCATTGCTTACAGAGTATTCAAAAGTCGCATCTGCTCACATTTCCTAGCTAGCTTTAAATTTTATTTTGTATGCATATATATATTTGTTTTTTTTTGTTTTGGTTTTTGGCCAAAGCAAAAGTTTTCTGCAAATTTCATTATTTAGAATGTGTGTGTGTGTGTGTGTACATCCGAGATAAACGAGCTGTGTGTGTGTGTGAGTGTTTTAGCTGCTCAGCGTATAAGAGTGTGTGTGTTTTGTGTGTATGTGTTGCATTCATGCAAGCTTTAGCTTACACTCTCCACACACACAAACACATACACACACACACGCTCACACCAAAATGTTGTGGCAAAAAAAATAACAACAATAACAAAGAGCAAACAACAACAAAAAAAACGCTTGCAGGCATAATTAATTTAAAATTAAACACACTTGAAAAATGTTAAACCATTTGATGTAAAGTGAAGTAAAACAAAGTGAATGGCACAAAAGTGCCGACAGAAGAGCAAATGGAGAGTGATAAAGAGAGAGAGAAAGGAGAGTTGGGGAAATGAACTGTCTGAGAGTTTTCAACGGTTGTTTGCAGGTTTGTTTTACTTTTGTTGTTTTTGTTGTCCACTGTCATTGAGATCATTAAAAATGCTCATAGAATATTTACATATTTATTTGAGAGTTCTTTTTTTTACTTTTAAATTAAAATTTGTTAAAAATTAATTAAATTACTGTTGAGCTTGTTGTACATTTTTTTGGTTTTATAAATAAAGGCATTTTATTAGAAGTCCGAGAAAATTACTTAGTTTAGGTGGAATAAGTTTAATAAGAATTTGTTTATTTAAAAACAAGGAATGCGACGCGAAGTCATACTTTAATTTAAAAAATTGTTTATAGACTTTTCCTACAGAATCAAAGGTATCAGGAACCATATAAGGTTTCATATTTTAATATTTTTTAGAATAAACACAGTCTGGTCTGCAATTTTGTTTGTCATTGGGGAAATCTTATAAATCATATCTTAGATGAGATAAATAATTAAATAATTGCGCATAAAGAGCACATAAAAAAAATTCGATTTTTTTTAATATTATATTTAGTATTTATACTTGGTCTACTGTAAATAAATAAATAAAAAAAGGCTTTGAATAATTTTTATTCATTTTAAGATTAATCTGAAAAAAACGAGTTTTCGTCATTTTCAGTCAGCTTTCAAACTTTCAAAATTCTTTTGACAATTTATTTATCTATACTTAAATATTAATTTTGTTAGAATCGACAAATTGGTTGTAGAAATGTGATCATCTCATAAAGACGGGGAAAAAAAAAACAAAACAACTTTATTAAAAACAAAAAAAAAATTTAAATAAAAAAAATATATTTATAAATTTTAAATAAAAAAAAAATATTTATAAATTTTAAATAAAAAAAAATTATTTTTTACATAAGCTATCTTAATATTGATTTTTTTTTTTTTAATTTAAACGTCTTGTGACAACTTTTGCAGCATCACCTTGTGTTCAATCATACGGATGTTATAAGATCATTCATATTCCTTACATTAAATGTATAAAAATATAAAATATAATATATAATATATAAAATGTTGATTGAAAATAAAATTTATTTTTGATAAATTTTTTTCATTTAAAAATCAAAATTTAGCGATTTTCAATATAAAAAAAATATACAACTAAAAATAGACATTAGAAAAATATCGTATTTATTATGAAAGAAACAATTTTAATCGAAAATAAATGTTGATTGAAAATAAATTAGCTTTTAATATTTTTTTTAAATTTTAAATCTAAACTGTAACTGCAATGAAAATAAACGTTAGTAAATAATCGTATAACATATAATATATAAAAAAATAATAAATATTATATGTAAAATATATAGGTATAAAATGTTATATAATTAAATTAATGAAAAAAGTTATTAGTATTTTCAATAAATCGTCGTATAGTAGTCGAATTTTCATAAGAAAACTTTATTTTTTTTATAATAAAAATATTTTAATTTAAAAAAATAATGTTTTTTAAGAACTATGTATAATGCGGCGATTTAAATCATATGTCTGCTTGCGCACACGACTCATTTCACGATCCATGTTAACTATGTCAGCCTTGAGTGCTTTTATTTCCTCCTCCAGTTTCTCGTAACAGTCCACAGAGCATTTGATCCGTTTTAAATAACGTTCTTTTGCTTAACATGAGTCTTACCGCTGGCTACCCAGACTTGAGCGCGCAGTTCATCCTTTTCATGCTCTAGCTTTTTGATGGTATTCTGACGGCTTGCTTCGAGTACGGTATCTTTGCGCGACTGTACTTTGCCAGCCAGTGCGTTTTTGTACTCCCGCTGACGCTTGCCGACCTCGCGATGATTCTTCTGATAGCTTTCCAGAAAGGCAGCTTTATCCGGTAGTTGAGCCATGTTATATTAAAAATATATTTTATTTTTTTATTATTTTTACTGAATTTCCTATGTATTTGGTCGCTTGTGTTTGTTGATTTGAATAATTGTGAAGGCAAATCTTTACTGCCTGAGTTTTTGTTGAAAAGTCATAGCTTACTTTTGTTATAGAAAGTAAATGTAATACGGGGAGATGAGAAAAGATTTGCACTTGGCAGGCTGAAGTCCGGTTCTTCTTCTTCTTCTTCTTCAGCGACAAACTTCCTCTATTCCCCTTCTCCCGATCTGCGGCCAGATTTCCAGCTGTGGCCACGTTTTACGCAGTGTTGCTGCTTCGGCTAATACTGTTGATTTCCAAGTAGTTCTTGGTCTACCAACTCACCGTGTACCTTGAGGATTCGATTCGAAGGACTGCTTCACGATGCTGTCATTTGGTCTCCTCAACGCTACTTCCGCTGTCCAATTTCGACAAAAAAAAAAAAAAAAAAAAAAAAAAAAAACAATTCTTGATTCGATATAATTTGCGGCCATCGGATCTTAAGAATGTATCAAAGGTAGCGGTTTACAAATGCCTGTAATCTTCTCGTGATGGAGGTAGAGACTTTCCCGGTTTCACAGG
>JBAMAX010002706.1:0-17311 GCA_037043745.1 Chymomyza amoena | reverse complement strand
TTTTTTACTTTTTGTCTGATTTTTCGTAAAACGTCAGAAATGATGCTCAATGAGTTCGACTTCGTTGCCTAAGTCTTTTGATTTGTGCTTCACATAGTTAAAGACTGATTCATCAAATTGTTTAGTTCGCTAGCGAACTCGGGTTAAACCGAGTAATTAATAAGCTGAGAATTAAATATTGGACATGTTTTTGCACGCATGTGACTTAAAAACTTAATCAGTTTAAAGTTTTTTCTTGCTACCGTAAATAAACAAAGTCAAAAATAGTCAAATATCAGGGACGTGTGGGACAAAAATCGTCTGGGGGGAGGATTATCAAAATTTACAAGCAGATCACGTAGCACACGTTCATGTTTTCTGGCAGCTTATGAGCAAATAATTTTGTATGTTAATTATTTCAGAAGCGGTGAGATAAGCATTTCATAGTTTATAGGTATGTTGTGATTATGAACTTGAAATATCAGAATATAAGATTTAATTTATTGAAGTTCTGAAATGGGACTAATATCTAATGCACTCCTTTTTGGTATTTGGCAGTCAGGACATCAGCTCTCTGTACTATGAAATATTGCCTCAGTACTTTCTGCATATTTTTTCAATATTTCTGTTTCTTTTTTGCAATATTTTCTAAATACTTCTAGAAGTTTAAAAATATAAAGCATAAAATACTTTTAAGCTTTTGCTATTTTTATTGCTATAATTATAATGTAGCTTAATTATAGGTTGCAATAAAATGTAAAGCCAGAGCAACTTGGGCCTTCAGGTTGGTTGTAAAGTTATTTATAGTATATTTTATGCTTATGTGAAGTCTAGAACTTATTATTATTAAATTCTTTACATTTATGGTGTTAAACTCTTCGGAGTTTGGAATTTTTAAAGATTTACAAAGGTTTGGCGTATAAAGTTATCTACCGCCTAGTATTCTGGTTCTTAGTTCATTATCAATTTATTTGGTAATTTAAAAGTTTTACCAACTTTCAATTAATAGTTTTTTATTGTATTGCTAATATCTTTGGATTTATGCGCCAGGTTTTCTGTATCTGTATGATTTAAATTACTTAGCTAATTTTGCGTTTTTATTTTTCCTCTTATTCTCTTATATTATTTTATTTATCTTTGTATTTTGGTTATATGTTGTAGGTTCTGTTTGCAGGTTCGAAAAAGGTGTAGCAACTAGTTTGAGTCTAACCCCTTCGTTCTGGGGTTCGAAATTCCACTAATTGGTGTAACTATTTTATTTAATATGTGCATACAGCTTATAACATTTTTTTTTTGGTTTGTTTAAATATTTTTGTTGATTCTTTTACATATTTTATTTTTGCTTTTGTTTTTTATTGCTATTATTTTCTTTTCATAAAATTTTTTAATTTAGTACCGAACTCGCTTTGAAGAGAAAATATAATACTCTCGACAAAATGTAGAAAAAATATCCTTAAAAAAATCCCTTCTTGCTTTCTCGAATTTTTAATAACTTTTTTTAAATATGTTTTTTTTTATAGTTGTTGTTTTGCAACCGAACTTGTTTTAAGTAACACTTTTCTTTAAAAATATTCTATTATATTTCCTCTTTTTTGTATTTTGATTTTTGGTTTTGTCAAAATTTAAATAATTTTATTTTCCAAAAAAAAAAATTACCGCAAAAACTTCTACAGAAAGAATAATTTTCTTAAAAATATTTTATTATATTTATATTTAATTTTTTTTTGGTTTTGTCCAATTTTTAATATTTCTGGTTACAATTAATGAGAAACAAATATCCTCAGTAATTTAAAAAAATATTTTTTTATATATTTAAAAATGTTTGTAATTGGACCTAATTCGTTTCGGAAAGAAAGTACACATGCATATTCATAGCAAAAAAGATAAATTACAAAGATGAACATTTTAAAAAATAGTTTATTTCGACATTATTTTTATTTTTTTTTTGGATATAAAAATTTTATAATTTTTTTGTCAATAATTTTTTAATTTAATTTTTTTATAGAAGTTTTTATAATTTATTTATTTATTTATTTATAATATAGTTAGAAAAGTTTACAAAGCAGACTAACTTGAGGTATATTAGAACACTGGCTGCTGAGCCTTTCGGTTCTGTCTTTTAAATATAAAAATAACTTAATTAATAAGTGTAGTAGCACTTATGTAAGGTGGTATATGTTAATTTCTCTTAGATATAGTTATAATTTTGATTATGTTTTCTTTGGTGGGGTTGGCAAGTGCGTGTGTAGGATTGTTATTTTGGAAAATTTTATGTTTAATATTTAAATTTTTTTTTTTTTTTTTTTTTTTAGTTTTTTTTTTTTTTTTTTTTTTTTTTTTTGGGGCAGGATTTTTTTTTTTTTTTTTTTTTTTAATGTTAGTGAGTGAATCTAGTGTGTCCTAATCGAAGTCTTGATATTATGGTTTGGTCATACCAATTTAATAGTCTCTTGGGTTATAGTTTGCAGATGTTTGGGTATATGGAGTGAGTTTCTGTTTAAGTTTTGGTACCATGTGTTGCAGTTAGTTATATTATTTCGCAGTTTTTCATAGAGTGTAGTTTTCAGAAATTTGTTTATGTCAGTAGGGTTTAAGTTTTGGGTTAAGATCAAAGGTCTGTTGAGGCAGGCTTTGGCCGTTTTGTCGGCTAACTCGTTCCCTATTATATTTGAGTGCCCTGGTACCCATATGATTTTAATTTTAGGAGCAGATTTTATTAGCAGGGATCTTATTGTGTAGGGGTAAATATTATTATTGTTGATGTTGGAAATTGCGTCAATGGCTGATAGCGAATCTGAATATTATGAAGTTGCCACTTTTATTTTTTATTAAGTTTATTGCTTCAAGTATGGAGTTTTTATAATTTAACCGAGCTCGTGTTGCACAAAATTGACTAAAACTTTTTAAAGAAATATTCTCGTTAAGTTTTTATTTTGCTTTTATTTTTTCAAATTTTTTATTCCGCCTTTACTGTTTACTGCTACTGTTTTTTTCAATTTTGAAATATTTTTTTTAGAATTTATTTTTTTTCATCGAATTTTAATTATTAAACCGCACTTATCTTAGAAAAGAAGTTGATATGATACAAAACTTGTAATAACGAAAATAAATTTTTTAAATAATAAAAATTATTTTATTTTCGCTTTTCTTCTAAAATTTAAACAATTTTTTCGAAATTTGATTTCTTTAGACAATTGTTAAAAAATATTTTTTCTACATTTTCTTTTGTTTTTAAGTTTAATTTTTGATAAATTGCCAATAATTTTTTTTACCAATAATTTTGTTAACTTAATTTTTTTTATATTTTTTGTGACTTAACCAAACTTGTTTTGCGAACAATTAAGTAAAACTTTTTTAAAAAACTCAGAATTAAAATTTTATAATAATTTTTTTATAAATAATTTAGAAATTTTGTGAAAAAAAAGTTATTAAAACAAATTTGTTTTCCGATGATAATAAATATGATAAGACAACAAATGATAAAATTACAGCAAATATGTTTCGAATTAAATATAAATTGTTTTATTTTGCTTTTTTTAACAAAACTTTTGTTTTCTATATTTTATTTCAAAGGATTTTTTTGTAATTTGAAACGAAATTATTCATTAAAAATTATATAAAATTTGGTTTTCTCTTTTAGTTTTTAGTATGTTTATGTTAGATTTTTTCAAAATTTTTAATATTTTTAAAAATTAATTTTTTTCCGCTGACATTTTTAGTTACTAAGCCAATTTTTTTTGTTTTTTAAAATGTTTTTTTATCTTTTTAATAATTTCTTTAATAAAATTTAAAAATAATTCTTTTTAAAAAAAGATTTTTTATCTTTTTTATAATTTCTCAAAAAGATAAAAAAAACATTTAAAAAAACAAAAAAATTCAATAAAATTTTAAAATGAGACTTTTTTTTTTTTTTTCTAACAATTTTTTTTTCATAATTTAATCGCAAAGAATTTTTAATAGACAATTTTTAATTTAATAATTTTCACATTCTTTTTGTTTCTTTGGTAATTGCCAAAAAAAATTTGTTTTACAAATAATTTAAAAACAAAGGTTTTATTTTCGCTTTTTTTTCGAAAATTCAAAAAAATTTGTTTAAATTTGTTTAAATCAATCAAATTCGTTTTGAAAATATTTAATTTAATTTAAATATACGAGATAAAAAAGAACATTTTTAAGCTTACAAAAAAATGATGAAATTAAAAAAAAAATTCTTTACTTGCGGGTTTTTTCCCTAACATTGAACAATTTTTTTTTTAAATTTTATCGCATAGAATTTTTAAAAGACAATTTTTAATAAAATATTTTATTTACACTTTCGTTTTGATTTATTGTTTAATTGTGAATAACTTTTTTTGTTTTATTTTCCGCTCTTTTTTAAAATTTTATTTTTCAGAGTTAAATTCTAAAGAAATTTTTGTATTGGAAACAATACTCTATCTTGAAAACCATTTTTTTTTTAAATTTTCTGCTTTTATTGTTTTTTTTTTAATTTAAATGTTTAATTGTTGTTTAAAATTTGTTTTTATAAATAGTTACTTTGGAAGAAATTCTTGTTATTGGAAAAGTGTTTGCAGTACTTTGCCACTTTTTTCTCGACCTTTTGAGAAAGCCATAACTTCAAAGCTGGGTAGCAAAAACGCATCAAAACTGTAAACGCATTATTTAAAATTTAAAATTTAAATTTCTAGCCAAAACAAATTAAATTTTTCGCAACTTTAAATGGTTTTAGTTGAGTTTGTGAACTTTTGTCTGAATACAAAAAAAAAGTTTCAAATGTTCTAGTTTGCTTTGAATCTGATTTCGAGTAGTAGGCCAAGTAAGACAAAATGCTGGATTTTTCTGTTGTCCACAATAATGCAGTTTTGATTTAATTAGGTTATATATATATTTATTCGTATAAATCATATTGGGAGCATTGGATGCCAATTAGGTTAGCTATTTAATTAATTAATAATGATTGAAGAAAAGTTCAACCTAAAGGCAACTGCCATTAGGACAAAACTTTATTTATATGTTGTATATAAACCACGATCTTACGACTATTTCGGGGAACCCGGCCCCCTTAAAATACCCATAAATTCACAATCTATCTTTTGTTGTCTTAATTAATTAAATAAAAACAGCAACAAAAAAAAAAAAAAAAATATTTTAAAGCGTGCCGCAAAAAATTACGCAGAGCAGGCATGAAGAAAAAACAAAGTATTGCTGCCACATAGAGATTCCCAGATATCATATAATATATATAGTATATATATACTACATATAGAGACTATAAACTGCATTTGGCAATTTACTAAGCGAATTCACTAAGTAATATAAGCAAAATAAAATGTTGTACAATTTTGTTGCATAAATCGAAATATTTTGAAAATTTTTAAGACCCTGCTAATTGTTAACATTATAGACATGGTTGGGTTTATTTATTTGTTTACATTTTTTGGGTTTTGTAGCTTTTGGCAATATGTGCCAAATATTAGGAGATAAAAACTTGGCGCCGGCTGCACACATACTTGGCCATATCGACTACTTGGCCATATCGGTTACGCTTATCTAAGCAACTTAATTAAAGACATTTGGCGGCATTCCAGATGCATGTTCTCCGGACCCGCTTCCAAAGAGCCAGCATTAGTCGCAAGCGGGTCAAGGTGGCAGCCACAAGTTGCCTAGTTAACAGATTAGTTGGAGTATGTGCAAAAAATATCTCAAGTTGGCATAAAATCAAAATAATTGGCGCATCTTTTGTCAGCATATTTTTTTGTGTAGGGGGGCTTAATAGATTTTGGGCATCCCCGCGCCGATCTTAACCAGATCCAATGCCGGCGCTGCATGTCATAGCTTATCATTGGTGGTGGAGTGGTGTGCCTAATTTCTCAAGTGGTGGCATTTGTCTGGCTGGGTCTGTTGCGTCAACTTTGCCACTGGTCCGTGGTCCGGCTTTTGTCTCTGCGGTTATTATTGGTTTCAACTGTATCACTGGGGCAGACAGTGGGGGCAGTCAGTGGGGCATGTGTCTAGCCACAAGCATTCATTTTTGATTATTGACGAAAGCCCAACATCAAAGCCAACATCAACATCGGAGATCTTATGCAATTATGGCCATACTTACACAATGGCTGTACCAAGTAGTCCGTCTCATATGGGTCTCATTCGCAAATCAAATGCACATTACAATTTTTTGGGATATTTGGAAATGAGCCGCAAGTAATTCAGTTTAAATTGTATGAATTGCACAAGTTTTTGGTGTCATTAAGTAAAGGTAATATGAGAGTATCAATAATTCAACAAAGGAAGTTGCGCTTTAAGGTTTACTATACATACTTTACACTAATATAGGCATAAATGACTCTAGGCCAAATATTAAAACTTAAAAAATCATAAAGAAAAACATAACAAAAAAATTAAAGCTTTGAGGTTAATACAAGATTTAGATGTCTGGGTTTTTGTTGGGTGGTATGCCACAAAAGTCGTTAAGGGTAATAGCTATCAATTGAAGTTACTTTTTATTGAAAATATTTTAGTCATATAACTCTTTATGAAGTTTGTATTAATTACGAAAATAGTTGGGGTTAGGAACTAGCTTCCACTTTCTTTTAGATGTCATATTATAATGATTTTAGGTGTCAAACGTACATTAAAATAAAACTGAAGCCATGTCAAAAAATTTTAAAAGGTCGATACAAAATATTTATACAAATGGCTAAATCGTGAAAAATTAACTTTATTTATTAATTTTTTGTAAATTAAAAGTTTTTTTTTTATTTTATTTGCAATCTGTCATATGAGACAATCAAGCAAATTTTATAAGTAAACACAAAAAATGGCAGAATTGATTGTGCTCCAGTGAGTCCAATCAATATATAACAAAACTATTTCCTAGAGGTTATTATACATTATTATACAAATCGATCTGAAAGGTCCAGAATATGAAATCTATTTAGACGTCTAACATCCATACTATTGTCTTGTAGGTTAATAGCCAACGAATTTTCATGGTTTGACAGTCTCTCCAAATATCTTAACGAAGATTTGCTTATTTCATTTTTGACAGACCAAGAATTTTCATATTTTCATATATAATATATATATACACTTTCTCAAACTTAATATGCCCATTAAGTTTGGTGCAGAGTATTAAAACTTAAATGCAGTCGCGTCCCATTTCCAAGTCGTACTATTTCATAATAATATATATATTTTTTAAATTTTCATTTATATACACTATGTAGTATTTAATTTTTTCTCTTAATTTTCATTTACTTTTTTTTTTAATATTTTTAATCGAAATAATTTGTTTTTATAATATTTTCGTAATAATATAATATGAAACATACTTAAAAAAAGAAAATATCATATTTGATAAAGGAAAATTTTTATTTTTTAAGAAAATTTTTTTTTAATTAAATGTTTTACATAAAAAAAAATAAAGATGTTTTTAAAAAGAGTCTTATTTATTATAAACATTCAACGTGCCACATTTAATTCCAGTGCATTAAATTGTAAAAAGAATTATTTATAAAGTTTTATTTTTTTTGGAAATTTGTTAGTTGTATTTTTCGAAATTTCTGCTTACTTTAATTGATTTTTTTTTTGACAACGCAAACAAGCCACAAACCCCAACAAAATGGTGGACTTCTTTTGTGGCGACCATAATAAACTGGTCAAAGGGAACCCACATAAAGCGTTTGCAGTAAGCGATCCAATATATCAGAGATCGAAGTTGGACCCATTGTCTTACGATTGCATGGACGAGGAAGAGCTGGCCGGTGGCGATGGTGCACGAAAGAAGAAGTGGGGTGGCTCGCATGTATCCATACGTGAAAAATTAAATACGTACATTCCTGCACGTACAGAAGTCTCGGAACATGAAATGCCGCCATCTGCAATGTCAGCTAATCCGACATACGCATGTCCAGCACATGCGGTAAAGCCGGAAGAGCCCCATGTACAGAATCCTACAGTCCGACCTGAAATGGTACCTCAAATACCAAGCATTCCTAAACAGCTTTTTGAGCTTGGCAAAAGGTACATATGGACAGTGTTGGGCGTATGTGTAGTCGCAAATACGGCTTTTCTGATGTACCAGTTGGGCTCCTGTAGTTGCTGCACCACGTGTTATGTGCCCGTGGAAAGTCCACCTCCTCCACGCGCCACCAGTTGAGTAACCAAAACTGTTGCGGCAAATGCTGCGATGGTTTTGGAACCTGCTGTAGGTTAATGGTTATGTAGGACTGTGCGTCGGTGACCTCCCAAACGGAGCACACGATTACCGACATATCGTTGTCTCGTTTGGGAACGCCATTTTTCGTTTTTACTTGCGGGGTTTTTAATTGCTGCACAATGTCCGTAACAATCGTTTCACGTTTTTTTTTTGTTGCGTTTCAAAGCCCCTCAACTTCGTGTTACGTTTATATCGAGACTCCATTCTCCGATTCCATGTGGTACTCTGCTCCTCCACAACATTCAAGATCGAGGGCTGCCTGAGGAACTAATTACTTATGCTGGGCGCTGTTCAACTCTGTTTTCTGCGGAGTTCTCCAAATTGATGTTGACTTACAAGTGTATTTGCGATTTGTTATGGGACTTATCCCGTTTTTCTTCTCTCGTGGCATATATCCCAGTAGTCACATGTTGAGCCAGCGCCTTCTAAGAAGTTGCCTTATTGGCCATTAAGAACCATTCGTTTCTCAATTAGTTCCAGGTACTCACCTGGGAAAGGGGGCTCTAGACGCATTTAATCGACATGCAATATTTCGTAAACAAGCCAACCAATTATACCTTCAAACCGTATTTTAAATTTAGAATTTTAAAATATCCGCGATTTACATTTTGCCTTGCAAAAACTAAAAATAAAAAAACCATTATACAATAAAATTTAGTAAAATTTTTTTAAGAAAATTTCATATTTTCTAAGAAAATGTGTTGCTTAAAAAAGACAATGATAAAACTTAATTTTTAAGAGCCTTTTTGACAACTTTAGCAAATGTGTTGCTTCAAAAACTAAAATATATATTTTTTAAAAGTCTTGCTGCCAAATTAAATAAAAAATGGATGGGGGTAAGAAAATGTAAATTTAGTAAAAAAAATTTTTGTTTAAAAAATATATATAAAAAATTTTTAAAATATACAGAAGAAAATATATTAAGAAAATGTGATAAAGATAAAAATTAAAATAGTGTTGAAAAGTCTTTTAGCCTAACTTTAAAAAAATATGTTGACTTAAAAAATTAAAATATATTTTTTTTAACACTTTTTTTACTAAATATTGAGCAAAAATTTTTTAAAGAACAATTTGGCACATCATTTTTAGTGAACAAATATTTTTCATAATAAATTTAATGAAATATGAATATTTTTTTACAACTTTTAAATGACACTTTAATTTCTTTTTCTAAATATATAAATTATTGTATGAAATTAATATTATATATTTTATATTAGCTTTAGATGATTGTTTTGTACACAATTTGTAGTAAATAAATATTTTTATTAAAAAATTATTTTAATGTTACATTATTATTATTTTTTTATATATTATTAAATATTTAGCAATAACTTTGTTTTTTGTTAAAATGCAGGACCATCACGGGTGTGCTAACAGGACATTGCCTCTTAGCGAAGCATGCGCATAGGATGGGACTAACGGCAAGCGAATCATGCAGGATCTGCAGGGATCCAGAAGTCCCTGAGACCCTAGCACACGTACTCTGCGACTGCCCAGCCATCTCTAGACATCGTCTGACCACCCTAGGAGAACCAGCGTTTGTCGGTCTAGAAGAGGTGGCCAGGCTACAAGTTGGGCGGATACTTAATTTCTCTAAAAAAGTAAAATTTTTAACTGACCATAAAGTTGCGTTATAACCTCGAATCTGGCACAGCTAAGGACCAAAAGGTCTATGCTAGGCTGCACTCTGTTGTGGCCGGCCAGCGTAACCTAACCTAACCTTTGTTAAAGAGTGCCGAAGGCCTTTGCAGCCAGTGCATAGTTATTAGTTAAGTTAGTTTTTAAATTTACTTAACATTATTAAATAAATAAATAATATTTAATAATTTTACTTTCTTTTTTTTAATTTCTTATGACTATATCACAATAGAAAATGTAATTAATAAAACCTGAAGTCGGTTTAGAAAGAAAATAAAACCTCACATGTATTCGTAATGCCCAAGAATTAGTGAGTAAAATTTAATTAAATTATTTTAAAAATCAAAAACAAATATATTGCTATTTGACGGTTTTTAAAACAAAAAAAAAAAAAACAATAATAATATTATTTAACAATAATATGCTCCGGAAAACGAAAACAAGTAATTTTATTTTGTTTCCTTTTGGCGTTCTTGGAATTCCACATTTCCCGCTGAAGCCATCTTCTTATATTCCCCTCACTCTTTGCTAGCACAGATCTAAACCTTTCGAGGGCAGATATGAAGGCCTTTTATATTCTTATGACAAGGGACATTTTTTATGCATGACATGGAGCATGTAAAAATACGTTTGTTCATTCTATTTTTTTTTTTTTGATTATTTAGGAAAAATATATAAAAATATTTATAAATAACCTAAAACTAGTTTGAGTGAAATCCTGTGGACCTTTCAATGAGTTTCTTATAAAAAAGTTACAATGTTTTAAAACCGCTTATTAATGTATATATAAATTCCAGTAAATATATTTTTTCTTATATAGAACCCTTTGTTTATAATATGATATAATTTTTTTTATGTTCATCATATACAGTTATGCTGCCAAGTTTAGAGGTGGGGAACTAGTATATACAAACTTTTTAGATAAGAAAAAAAGAATATTTATTAAAGAAAATTTAAAAAAATATTTCAGCATAAAATGCGATCACTTTTTAACCTATTTTGCTATTTATTCAATTCCTCTTGAATGATATATATAAAGACATATGAAGTACACCTAATCCGAATTTGATTTAACGCGATTTTAAAAAATCCTCTATTATTTTTATTAAAAATACCTCCTTAAACTCAAAACATTTTACAGAAAAAACAACTGCTTTAAATATTTGCAAATTTTGAAAACAGCTGATTGCAGACTATTTTATTGGTAGCTGGAATACCATAAATATTTTTTTCTTGAATTATTATTTTTTTAGATTTTAATGTAACAACATTAATTGCGCTGCTAATTATATAAAATCATGTTAAATACCGAAGTCTTTCAATTTCGTTAAATTTAAGATCTAAAATAACAAAAAATTATGTATAAATTTTCCTGGCTTTAATAAACTGTAATTCATATGAATTAGAATTTTTTTTTGTGGTATTAATATTCTTTTCTGGAAACATATCTGTCGCGTAAAGACGGAATTAAATGCAGTCCTTTTTGTTAAAAAATAAAAAGGATAACGAATTTGAAACTTTTTCAAGTTAAAACTGCAAAGGCAACTCTTTCTCTCCTTAGACATAATCTGAATTTTGACCAATATGGATCGCTCCTGAGTGTTTTTCAAGCTTTTAAGAAAATAAATTCCTGGCATAAAATGTAACAGTTCGATACAAAGTATTTATACTAAGTACCTAATTGTGGAAAAGCACATTTATTAATTTTTTTAATATGGAAAACATAATACAAATATAAAAGTTCGATACAAAATATAAAAATAATTTTTTTTTTTAATATTTCCGGAAGTAAAGTTCCTTTAAAAAGGCTGTAACTAAATAAAACAACTATAAAAATAAAATTTTTAGATTTAAATTGTTAGACAAACTGAATTCCGATAAAAATATAATAAATTTTTTACAATATTTTCAAAATATAGATTTTTTGGCATACCTGTGAGTGTTTTGGAACATTATCCTAAATATTGAAAAAGTAAATTTATTATTTTTTTTAATATAATAAATATGTATAAGTTCGATACAACATTAAAAAATATATATATTTATTCTTTTTTTTTCATATTTCCAAAAATAAAGCACATAAATTAAGAAAAAATCGAATATGGACGTAAAATATATAGATTAAAAAATTTTACAAATTCAAAAAAAAATATTTTGCTATGGGTCGGTATGTAACAGCAAATGTTAAAAACACAGTAACTACAGAAATCAACTAAAAAAATAAAATATTTTGAATTAAATTGCAACAAAATCTGAATTCCAGTTAAAATATAATAAAAATTTAAAAAATCCAACAAAGTATCACCTTTTTTGGCATAGTGTCTTTGGAAATGTATTCTGAATATTTTACTTTTGATCTATGGATAGATAATTGCAATTAAATTTTTAGTGGCATAACTTACAATTTTCGGAACTATATTTTGATAATATCATTTTTTTCCTCTGCATATACAGCTAATTATATTATTGCCGAAAAATAACCAATCTCTGCTGAAGTACGTGTGGTTTCCCTTTCTTAACATTATTTTTATTTCTGATATGAGCTATTCAGTACCTGGGACCCGCAACTGTTTTAGCTGCATATGCTAAGATTCGGCCATCCTAACTGCAGAAAGGGACCGTTTATGCTCTTCATGTTGATTATATTGGATCGTCATAAAGCTGCATGTGCCGTATTTACGCTTAGAGCTGGTCAGTATCCAACATTTTTTATTAAACTATTCCATAAAAAAAATCCTACCTCGTACCTGGCCATCCATTTAAATACCAAATACTTTGAGGTGCTCTGCAACAAGAACGAATTCTCTCTACACAACAATATTCTGCTCCAGGTGTGGGATATATTATGATCCTTATTAGTAATATTCTTTGCAAAACAAAAATTAAATATTTTTTGTCACAGTGACGTCACATAATGATAGTTGAAAGAGTATGATAGTCTTTCTTGGGTGATGGCCTTTAAATAAAATATTCCAAATGTATAGCAAGAAGGTGTAATAATTATAAGGCAAAGTGTATGCGGTACCCTTGGTAAATTGTAGAACCAATGATTTTTTTGAATTTTTTAATATTTTTTAATGATAAAATTTTTAATTTGGCTGTAGATTTTCTATTCCTTATATTCATTCCTAAGTATTTGGGTATTGCACCTATAAAATATTATTTTCCAATTATTTTAAAAGTCTTAATTTTGCCAATTTGAATTTAAAACTACATACAAATAATTTTGTATGCCCTATTATACAAAGGATACATCAGTGTTTTGGCGGAGAGGCAGTGAACATCGCAAATATTTATAATAAATATTTAAAAAAATTGTAAATAAATTAAAAACATTTTTGTTTACGTATTAACAGCATGAGCTAATTCCCCGTCAAGAAGCTAAAAATCTACTTACAGGGTTCATCTCTTATTATAAAAGTAACATAAGAGAATTTTGTGACGTTAAAGAGACTGTTTTGTAATAATCGCATAACCTGTTGATTAGTATATCGATGGATTAACAAACTGTCATGATATTCATTTTTAAATATTACATATTAATAATATTAATATTTACTTTTATTATTATAGCTAATATAGTCATTTAAATAAAAAAAAAACTTGCTAAAAGTTGCTTTTCGACACGTGCTTGAAAAACTTGTCGAAAACCGAAATAATATTTTACCAAATAAACCAAAACAACTTTAGGGCATTGACGCATTCGGAAAACTTTGAAGAAACTTCTCACATATTATTATATTTTAGTAATTTTAAAACTAAATAAGCCATAGTGACTTGTAAGTCCCTCTATGGCTACAGTTAGACAATGCTAACGATGATACTTGTCAAATAATATCACCTAAATGGGTTCATTAAAACATGCCGTGTTTCCCTTAAGGTTATACGCATGAATTTATAAATTTTTATATATAATATTATGCTAAAACCATATAAGAGCAGAGCGCTTACCTTATAAGTATATAGCCTAGAACTAAAACACGTATGCGTACGATTATTTGGAGCATAAATATTTATAAGCGTGACTCCGGTACCGGTTTCGGCACAAAAATCCAGAAATCTATATAAAAACGTTATATAAATGAATTATTTAACTAAATTTAAGTAAACAACAAAGGGAGCTGTGAAAAGTATACCGGCTGCCTGGCTATAAAAATTTAAATAAACTTGTTGCTGTTATTATAAATAATATTTATAAACAAATGCGATTGTAAAGATATCTGGCTTGGTAACTGGAACAAGCTGGAACAATAAATAAGTCTTAGCTTGAGTTCTATGCAGTTCTGCATGATTCAGTGGAAGATTTGTGACCATATAAGCAAAAGTTCAAGTTTAGATCAGTTTGTGGTTAAGAATACATGAGTCAAATTCGGTTCGTTGGCCAATATGGCCTAAGAGTCAGCATGACTGAAGCTAAGACCAAGGCTAAATCCGTTTGCATTGATTTTTATGTTATAGTTTTATGATGTTAATGAGTCAGCTGTTTAGAAAAAACATACAGTAGTTGTTAAAAAAATATGTAGATACCAAACTGACGTCATTTTTAGAAATACCCGATATCTCTTAACTTTCACTTCGAAATCTTGAAATCAAGATTAATTGCTCATTTATCAATTTGATAAAGTGGATCCTGTTCTAATGGCAACAAACCAAACTGCACAAAAGAATAGATGGTAATTAATAAAGCTTAAACGTTTGAAATATTTAGAAACCCAGGAGCAAGAAGATTTATAAAAATATTATTAATAATAAAAACAGAAAAATAAAAAAATCATACAAGACAAGCTAATTTGTTGTGCAAATATGTGCAAATAAATATTTTAAAACAATATTTATAACTTTATAATAATATCATAAATGTTGTGTGGGTGTCACTCATAAACAAAGCAAAACAAAACAGTCACAAAATACACAAAACTATTAACAAATAAAAACAAAAATATTTAATTGATTTCTGTTTTTGGGTATTACAAATGAAACAAACATTTTAAAATTTAATGGAAAATTTGGCGCCAATAAAATACAATTTACAATTTTTAAATGTATTCAGACCGACAGACAATTTAAAAATTAATTCTTCTTTTTTTAAATATTTTAAATGTTCAAATTAAATTACATACACAGCGTGACATCTTCCATGAGAATAATTTATTTAAACAATATATTAGACAGTAAATAAAATCATTTAATGACTGCTCTAACGAAGCTTGAATACACTTCCTTCTTCTTCTTATGTGGCCATAACAACCCGATTACCGGGCTACGGCCTGCCTTAAAACTTCTCTCCAGGCGCCTTTGCATTGCGCGCGCCTTCTCCAGTTGGTCACACCGAGCGAAGACAGGGCCCCTTCCACTTGGTCTCTCCAACGCAAACACGGTCGTCCTCTCCGCCGACGGCCGCTGACTACCGCATCGAACACACGTCTAGCTGGAGCATCATCGTCCATTCTAACGACATGTCCGAGCAAGCGAAGCCGCTGGATGTTGATACGCTGAGCAACGTCCATGTCGTTGAAGAGCTCCTGTTTGGTGCGGATGCGGTAGTCATCGCCAACTCGAATAGGACCAAAGATCTTGCGCAGTACTTTCCTCACGAAAACTCCCAAGGCAGCTGCATCATTTAGCGACACGGTCCAGGCTTCCGCGCCGTAAAGAAGCACTGGAAGGATGATTGCCTTGTAGATTTATAGTTTTGTCGCGCGAAAGATGTCTCTACTACTAATTGCCTATTGAGACCGAAATAGCACCTGTTGGCAAGAGTGATTCTGCGCTTGATCTTCAGGCTGACATCGTTATCGGTGGTAACGGCGGTGCCAAGGTAGATGAATTCCTTGACAACATCGAAAGTATAGCTGTCGGCCGTAATCTGGGACCCAAGCCGCCGCACGTCCCTACTTGTCGACAGCATATACTTTGTTTTGCCCTCATTTACCGCCAGACCCATTTTCGCAGACTCCCGTTCGATAGCACTGAAGGCCGCGGTGACATCTCGCTTGCTACGCCCAATGATGTCGATGTCGTCGGCGTACGCAAGGAGCTGGACACTCTTGTAGAAGATAGTGCCAGTGCGATGTACGCCGGCCTTCTGCAAAACGCTCTCCATGACGAAGTTGAAGAGGTCGCATGATAAGGGGTCGCCTTGTCTGAAACCTCGCACGGTATCAAAAGGCTCGGAGAGGTCCCTTCATACCTTGACGGAGCTGCAGGAATTACTCAACGTCATTCTGCAAAGCCTTATCAGCTTCGCAGGGATACCGAGCTCAGACATTGCGGCATATACGTGATCCCTTATTGGGCTATCGAAAGCAGCTTTGTAGTCGACGAACAGGTGGTGAGTGTCGACTTGATGTTCGTGGGTCTTTTCCAGGATTTGGCGTAGTGTGAATATCTGGTCGACGGTGGACTTGCCAGGTCTGAAGCCGCACTGATAAGGTCCAATCAGTGCCTTGGCGAGTGGCTTCAGTCTTTCACACAGTACGCTCGTAAGGACCTTATATACACTTCCTATCTCTTAATTATTTGTAGTTGGCAACGCTTTAAATTTTACTGCTTATTTGTTACATTATTTTTTATACAAAGCCACTATTACAATCTAAACATTTTTTCCCATGATTTTATTTAAAGGGTTTAAGGGAGCTTAAAATAAAATTTTGAAAAATCGTCACGTAAGAAATTGAGTTATAAGAGAATATCGATTAGAGTAGTTTTTTTTTTTTTGATTAATTTTATTTATTTTATGCAGCTTTTTGTCTTATGACTCTATAGCGCATTTATAACTTAGAACCTTAACAATGAATTGGCGAACTGCCCTTGTAACTATAAGTATCAAACTTATCTATAACTTCAAATTTATGACTATTTACAATTACAATTTAAAGTTTTTAAAGGATTAAATCATTGCGAGAATCTAAAGGGTGCCGTCTTTTGAGCCTTCGCCTATTTGTATTTGTGGCTAGGGATGTTGCAAGTTGGTTTGGATGATTAGTAAGCCTATACCTGTATCTTGAGCTGTGTCGTCCGATTAGTTCAGCTATGGTAGGGATGTTGAGGTCATTATGCAAGACTTCGTTTCTAACAAACCATTCAGCTCCAGTCCATCTTCTCAGGGCCTTGTTTTGCATTGTTTGCAGTCGTTTTATATGTGTTCTCGCAGCAGTTCCCCAGAGCGGTATTGCGTAAGTAAAGACTGGTGCTACAATAGCATTGTAAATTGTTCTTTTGCTACGAAGCGACAATTTGCTAGAACTTTTCAGCATCCAGTCCAATTTTTTTAACTTTAATTTACAGCTTTTGACTGTCTGAGTGATATGTGGGCCGTATGTCAAATGTGACTCCCAGATATTTTACTTTGGTGGCTCTTGGTATCGGAGATCCCAGTGTGACCTCAGGGCAGTCCCCTCTTCTGTTGGCAAATGTGATGTGCACTGATTTTAGTGTATTAATGGTTATACACCAGCGTTCTTACCAGCACAT